>JAVTVY010027381.1:0-114800 GCA_036873755.1 Hanleya hanleyi | reverse complement strand
TTATGGATTGTTCATGCTATGCCCATGTTTCTGTGTCATTCCAGCGGTCACTTAGCCTACTTTGATATACTACAAGACCGAGGTTCCCACCTCCGTATGTTGGTACTAGGGCATTAATTAAAAGCAGGTTTAAGACTTAGGTAGCAAACATCAAACATTTATAGATAATGTTTCTGTTTGTAACTAAGTCAAACCTGCTTTTAATTTAATGTGCCCACCCTTCCGTCCCCTCGTACCGCGGCCTTGTTTCACTACTGGTCTCGGTTTGAGAAAGAGGATAGGAATAAGGCTACAGTCGCCTTTATAGTGGCCACGCTGGAATTGAATGAAGAGCTCTCCTAGGGGCGGACAACTCTCTCCTAGGGGAGTTAACTTTTTCTTTTAAACTTCCGTTTCTACGTTTGATTGTGCAATTAATAAGGGATTAAAGGCATTAATTAAAAGCAGGTTTGACTTAGTTACAAACAGAAACATTATCTATAAATGTTTGATTTTTGGCACTCTAACCCGCACCTCATGGGAACCAAAATCTCATTAAAGATGTAATCAGCCTCCAAATGGATGGATTTGGTAAACTCTCCCCTATGCATTATTCAGCAGCGAAGTTTTCTAAAGCATCACATGTACTATATTTGATGATAGTGGGATCGCCAATATACAACGAATGCAAGAATATCTTGTCAGAGAAATTTGAAACTCTGCCCGCTTCGACGGGCTTTCTGTTTCGCCATTGAGTGTGTGCTGTACGCGAAGAGGAAAATGACGTCACTGCGGGACGTATGAGTGACGTAGCGACGCTCACGAATCTGAATGCTGAACAGCTGCAGCTATGAGTTAACGTCATGGCTCGTGCCTACGGTTCGGTAATGTCGCATAGCATATGTTGGTAGAATGCACCACACGTGTATACGCTTGTTGACACGGCCGTGCAAAAATAAACGGCATGCCATGCCGTCTATTTTCTTGTGAATAGTAGAAACAAGTTTAGTTTTTTGTGGTCAGATGTGTTTCATTTTGTACCTGTTGTAACATATGTCACTTTCGCTGAGTTTGAAAGACATCGATTTCAGCCCAGATTTGAGGCTGATTGCATCTTTAAACCATGCCAGGTCCTTTATTAGAACCACTGATTGAATTTTTCCCAAAATTTGGGGTAATTCAATTTTGATAGGTGGATTGTATTATTAGGGTAAATAGGATTACTGTATCATCCACTAAACGGATAAAAGGTACTTGACATTTTGTATGGTAACTCATAAGTGCCAAGTCATTTTGAATTTTGCATTTAATTTCCTCGATTTTGGTGAAACATGCACATTGAAACAGCGAGTCTATGTTGAAACTCGAAGTATGCACACCTTAAGCTTGAGTAAAGCTTTGGAAAGTGCACACAAGGTTCAAAATATATGTTTTAATGCAGTGTGACGTCACCGGACCTAGAGATGATCACAACAGACCACCATAGAATCCCATGCTTTATTTGAAGTTTACTCTGTGTAACAAAATCATAAAAAATGTCAAAAAATATTTTCTGACACTGTTTCCAGTGGTCTAATCTCAATACGAACTTTAGAGTTTACGATCACTTTAATATGAACATAATACGTACAAACTACATATAAGTGTGACTTACCTTAAGCTGATGACTCGTTTAAATATAACAACATTGCATTTATCTGGGTCCTGCAGCCGAAAGTCATAGATGGCAAAGTTCCAAATTGATGAATCATGCCAAGTTTGGGGTCAAATTCTTATCAGCCTATGGTAATCTCTCTTATAATTTAATTCCCTTATCAAAATTCAATCATCTCCAATTTTGCGGACAAAATTCAATCAGCTGTTATAATAAATTTGATCATCCTCTAAAATCAGTGAAATAATGAAGAAATAATGGATTATATGCATAATTCTGAAACATTTTGGCAACTTCCTGGTCTGATGAATTTGATCATCCCCAGATTTTATGTTGGGAAATTTCACTTCCTGTGATTGAATTATTAGAATGATTACTGTAATCACTTCATCACCCTTCACTCTCAGGTGGAATTTAATCCATAATATTTCCGAAACCTCGTACAAATTAATCATCTTCTTGTTCTTACTGTACTCTAAAATTCTTGCACCAACACATCACCTTTACAGGTGGACAGGAGAAAATGCAACAATATACTTCCATACACAAGTCAACTTCTTGTTCACACTTCGAATTATCCTTGTTAGATCGAACCACTGATAGCATTCAACTCCGAGGTGTAAATTTCATCTACTAACCAATCAGAACATACCAGAACACTGACTGTGTGTAGGGTGACATATTCTTTTAGTAGTTACATCATTCTTCCTAATATGGAGGTAGTGGAGGCCAGATACAAAGGACAGCCAATCAATAACCCCATCCTGTGGCACATTTGAAAATTCAAATGGATTCGAGGTCAATAATGTTTCATGTCTATTTATAAATTCTTTTCGACAGAGCTGGTGGGTTGATATATCAAGGCTAATTCTGTGTGAACGGAGAAGTTCAGTTGTGTATGAAGATGCAATATACATGTACCAAAATGTTAACAAATTTTAGTATTTCCTTCAAACAAGCTTCATATGTTCGATTGTTAGCAGTTTGAGTTTTCTAACACCAAGGAATGCATCCGTTTATCTTAATTTCATCGTGTGTTTTCAGGTTTTCCTGATCCAGTATTCCCAGGAACTGGGAGGAGAATATTTCCTGAGCGTAATCCTTTCATTCCCCAGCCACGATACGACCCCATGGGACCTGACCCCGACATGAACCTGCCATTTGCTCCAGGGAGGGGTAGGGGCATGCAGATTGGCAGATCTCTAGGGGGCATGGGACCAAGATTCTTATAGCGACAATGTGTAAATGGTGACTTAAACTGATGAGCTGATGCAATTTGTCCTTCACTGTGATTAAGCCTGAAAAACTTTGTCTACTAGGAAAGTATGTAAAGCTGATCAACTGGTGTTCTTCGGGATGTCAAGGTGACTGAATTTAATGTACTGATAACCTCTGACCGTCAAGGTGATCAACTCTTCCCATCAATGTGATCAACTCTGTCCATCAAAGTGATAAACGTTGTCCTTCGAGGTGAGCAACGCTGTCCATCAAGGTGATCAACTCTGTCCATCAAGGTGATGAACTCTGTCCACCAAGATGATCAACTCTGTCCATCAATGTGATAAGGTCTGTCCATCAAGGTGATCAACTCTGCCCATCAAGGTGATCAACTCTGTCCATGATGGTGATCAACTCTGTCCATCAAGGTGATCAACTCTGTCCATCAAGGTGATCAACTCTGTCCATCAAGGTGATCAACTCTGTCCATCAAGGTGATCAACTCTGCCCATCAAGGTGATAAACTCTGTTTATCAAGGTGATCAACTATGTCCACCAAGGTGATCAAGTCTGTTCATCAATGTGATAAGCTCTGTCCATCAAGGTGATCATCATGGTTTCTTTCAAGAACTGAACTGAACTTCTCAAGGTGACTAAAACCTGATAATATGAGTGCTCCAAAGTCATTGAACTTGATGAACTGTGTCCTTCATGGTTACTAAGTTTGGTGAACTTTCTCCTTCAATGTGACTACACAAAGAAGCAGTGTATATACATACCTGTTCTGAAAATATATTCCAAAACATAACAATTGTAACAAATACCGACTTCATGGGAAAGGACGTGACTGTGAAAATAAAGTAAAAAATAAATACTCTAGTTTAATCAAAGTGTAACAAATACTGACTTCATGGGAAAGGACGTGACTGTGAAAATAAGAGAAAAAATAAATACTCTAGTTTAATCAAAGTGTAACAAATACCGACTTCATGGGAAAGGACGTGACTGTGAAAATAAAATAAAAAATAAATACTCTAGTTTAATCAAAGTGTAACAAATACTGACTTCATGGGAAAGGACGTGACTGTGAAAATAAAGTAAAAAATAAATACTCTAGTTTAATCAAAGTGTAACAAATACCGACTTCATGGAAAAGGACGTGACTGAAAAAAAATAAAAAATAAAATACTCTAGTTTAATCAAAGTGGAAAGTGAAATCTGTTTATAGCTTGTCCTGGGAACTGCTTGTTAGGCCATTCATAATAATTTGTGTGTTTCATGTATCGAGTTACATCAAAAGGTGGTTAGTTAGGTCGGTAGGGATTCTTTTTTTTAACTTTTCAGCATATCATTTAATAATGAGCTTTCAAAATGAACGAATTTATTGCTAGACTTGACCATGTATAGCTGGATCCTGTCTGTGTCTTGTGCGCTGTCCTCAGTGTTTTATTGGGTGGATGGGGGGTGTCTGGTTCCATGCTGCTTCAAAGATTTCTTCTTTGAAGTAGCAGGAACACAACTGGGCTGGGTGGTGCTTAGTTGGTTCGTCGTGATATAGCTGAAATATTGTTGAAAGCGACGTTAAATTCTATTCACTCACTCACTCACTCGTCTTTATTGCACCATGTAAGCATGATCCTGTCTGTGTCTTGTGCGCTGTCCTCAGCGTTTTATTGGGTGGATGGGGGGTGTCTGGTTCCATGCTGCTTCAAAGATTTCTTCTTTGAAGTAGCAGGAACACAACTGGGCTGGGTGGTGCTTAGTTGGTTCGTCGTGATATAGCTGAAATATTGTTGAAAGCGACGTTAAATTCTATTCACTCACTCACTCACTGCCTTTATTGCACCATGTAAGCATGATCCTGTCTGTGTCTTGTGCGCTGTCCTCAGCGTTTTTATTGGTGGATGGGGGTGTCTGGTTCCATGCTGCTTCAAAGATTTCTTCTTTGAAGTAGCAAGAACACAACTGGGCTGGGTGGTGCTTAGTTGGTTCGTCGTGATATAGCTGAAATATTGTTGAAAGCGACGTTAAATTCTATTCACTCACTCACTCACTCGTCTTTATTGCACCATGTAAGCATGATCCTGTCTGTGTCTTGTGCGCTGTCCTCAGCGTTTTATTGGGTGGATGGGGGGTGTCTGGTTCCATGCTGCTTCAAAGATTTCTTCTTTGAAGTAGCAAGAACACAACTGGGCTGGGTGGTGCTTAGTTGGTTCGTCGTGATATAGCTGAAATATTGTTGAAAGCGACGTTAAATTCTATTCACTCACTCACTCGCTCACTCAAAATATAAATTTGATTGGCTATTCGAAGGATATGAACATTTCCCATTTGAAAATCAATACAGCCACCACTCACCACATTTGGAGATCAAAGAAAACCCTCGCTGCATGATGTTGTTCTGCTCACATCTTGATTGGCTATGTAACATCATGTGCGTAAACAGATTAAAGGTGAACTGCAAAGCTTTCCAATGTTCTGGTAAGATGTCAGAAATCAAGGCCTTTGTAGTTATAGTTGTTTATATGTGGTAATAGTTTTGTGGATTATTTTCTTCTTTCCAGAATACGATAAGTCAAAACTTATACCATCAGAAAACGGGAGCCACAACTTCTGAAAACGTCATCGATTGCCTCCCATTGTTTTTGGAACGTAACGACGTTATAGTGGTCCTCACTCATTCATCCGATGTAGCATGACGTCATGTAAAATGATACATTAATCAAAACTTGAATGAGAAGACCTCTATAATGTCATAACAGGCCTGTAGCCAGGGATTTTGTTGGGGGGTTCGCTCATCGGACAAAAGGGCACTTTATACCATTTGCTCAGAATATATGTTAAAATTGCTTACTTTGATACGACTGACATGTGGGGATGGAATAAAGTGACAAACACAGTTTATGGTTGGAATTGTCCACTTTACTTGATCATAATTAACATCACGTCTTCATAAAAAAAAATCTATTAAACAACAAATGAAATGATGAATATTATTACATGTTAGCCGTCATACTGAACACTTGGTCCATGTTAGTTTTAAACATTATCCATTATGAAGTTTGGACAGTTGTGAGACGTTGTGGTATATACAACTACAGTCTTAACAAATTGACCGTTTATTCTACGGCAGCCTCAGCTGCCAGCATGTACCGTATGTTTAACAGTGACCGTATACTGCAAATGACAGTGAAAGGCACCTACCAATTACGATCAGCTGACATTTACGGCCTGACCCATAAAACATATTTACAGGACCGATATCCTCATCGTGTCTGGCATGCCCAGATGGAAGGGCGCTAAACGTTCGGGCACGAGCATATCAATACATAGTTTTTCAATCGAATGTAGAGAACGGAGAGAAGCCCGACCCGGACTCGACCTAGAGTCAGACATCTAACCTACCAATTACGAACCATGTGCTCTACCGACTGAGGTAAAGTGCAATAGCGAAGTCTCCGAACTGTCCGTGCACGAGTAATTTGCCCTTGCCCGCTAGTAGGTGCTCACGTCAGGGGGACAAAATATGGACTGGATAACATGTAAAGAGACAGGGCGGCCTGAAATATTGCAATAAATTGAGGAAACGGCATTTCCAAGAACTTAAAATTGAGCTGGATATGGCATGACAGATCACCCTTGTCAATGTAATATTTTGTATTTGCACATATCAACGTTGAAAAAGACATTTTCTATTGTAACGCCAACGCCAACGACGTCATTATATAAAGCGTAATGCCCTTTGTTTTATGTCGTGATGCTGTGATCATGTCGCATGTCGTCACAATACAACGTTGCTACTAGAGCGATACATTGTATATGATTTTGTCCTACCCGACTCAAACGCTCACTGGCGGTCAGGAGCAAATACTCTTACCTTTACAGTTTGGAGACTTCCGTATTGCCTGTCAGCTACACACAAGTAGGCTACAAGCAATGGATACATTTGCACAAACAAAAGATTCCAAGTGATGCAAGCTGATTGCATTTTGCGATATTTGACCGTACTATGAACATTTGCAAACTAGCTACTGTACGGCATTAACAAAGTTTTCCACTCCCATAACTATACGGTTTCAGCCAAATGGTTATTTTCTTGCAATGGTTGGCATTTTTCGCTAATTTTACGGATTCCTCATTTGACTGTCTCTTTGTCAATGGCATGACAATCACGTAAGATGTACACAATTATGACTGATTTATCATCAGCTGTTACTAGTATCATCAGTGACTTCAAGTCGGCAAAGACTAACCCTGTCACTGCAATCCAGGTCAGATGAATAAACAGCGGTGCATGTAGCACATGCGAGGCACATGTTCAAAAGTGAACTCTGTGAACTCACTGTTTTGTTACGCCCGAACTGACGGGAGTTGTTTTTGTATAACTGCCTTATAATAAGAGTCGGCTATCAGATGATAGCAAAGTATCGTAGCAAATTTAAATTGGTATTCATGCAATATGTTTTGGAAGGTTACGTATTGTAAGGAAGATTATCTGATGTCACTCGGACATTTAAATATTTATCTTGTTTTATTTTACGGGCCTGCATAATTTTCAATGCTGTTCTTACAACAAGATAACTTGAATATTGTTATTAGTACAATTTAGCAAAATATGTTCATTCCAAAATCGTATAACAGTTATATCACATAACAGAAGATTTATGTAAGCAACATTTTCGAAAAAATTAAAAGCTTTACAATTCACCTTCAAAGACTTTAACCCCTTGACTTAGTGAACAGGATAAATTCTTTGAAGGTGAACTGTAAAACCTTCAATGTTTTGTAAAATCCCCTTCACTAAGTCAAGGGAAATGATGGAATGTTAGTGTAGTATTTAACTTGAAATGTGATGATGAGAAATGTGAGACAGACAATAGAATCATACATTCACAAAAAAATATTCAAAGAAAATATTGGTTTCACTCTTATCTCATGAGACTACTTTCAATTTATGATGGACAAGATGTATACATTTCATATAAATGTATGTAATGTAGATAATACTTGTGTGGGATGTTTTTCTCTCACAACAATACTTTTTTGTGTGAATCCGAGTGGAGGTACATGTACATGCATGGCTTGTATTTGTATTGGATAATACAATAATGGCGGTTGATTTATTAAAAAAAAATAAAACGTTATCTTTCAACTGTTCTTCTGCTTTCATCTTTTGACTGATCTGCTCCAAATTCTTCATGAACTTTCTTCATTCATATAATGCTCATTTAAAGTGTAACTGTGGCACTTATGTAAGTGTGTCATATTCAAGATAACGATGTGATAACTACACGTAGAAGTTTTTCCCCCAACATTTCACTCGTATTCAGTCTCAGAAGATTCAAAGGCAGCTTTCTACAGTGGGAAAGAAATCTGCACTGCCTCTTTTGACGTCAGAGATGACGTTAACGACGTCATACTTTGAGCGTCCTGCACCGTCTTCGGGACGTCACGGCAATGCAGAGAATGGAACACTTTTGTAATTCAGTTGCGTTGTGACGTAGTTTATCGTTCCATAATAACGTCAAGTTCTGACATGCTTGTGGCGCTGGGCACTACAATAACATTAATAGCATTTAAATTGTTAAAATTAAAGTTGTAAAACAAGAAATAAATTATATAATTTGAAATATTTTCTTGGATATAACGTAAAGTTGCAAAAGTTACACTTTAACACTTCACAGTAATCCCTCTAATAATCCAATCAAAATTCAATCACCCTCAATGATCATATAATTCGATCAATGGATATAAAAATTTGATCACCCTCTAAAATCATTGAAATTACAAAGAAGTACTATAATGGATCACATGCATGATTTTGGACCATTTTGTCAACTTCCTGTTCTAATAAATTTGATCACCCCCAGATTTTATGGTGGGAAAGTTCTTTTACTGTGATTGAATTATTAGAGGGATTAATGTAGATAGATGTGTTCCAACTCTATCCCATTTCAGTGATGGAGACTTGAAATCAAAATATTTGTTACAATATTATAAACCCTATTAAAAATTCAACTTGAATGACCGGAATTAAAATTTCTAACCATAAATCAAATCAATTAGATCAGAAAATTGCCAAAGTTGTGACGATGAACAAGATTAATGCAGAACAGATGAAGACAAAAACATAATAAAAAAAATGCATTTTTTATTCAGTTATTGGATCATGAAATAATTCTCAACTTCACTAATAATTATTAGTCTAAATTCCAGGTTTAATAGAAACCTGTTGCTTTTTAACACTTCAATAACTAAATTCGTGACCAAGTGACCAAATGTATTACACCAAGATGCTGGAGGAAAAAATATATGAGCAGATGATGTTGAACTAAAGTTGAACTTCAATGAGCCTTAAAAGATGAAAAAATTGCTATTATATAATCAGCATGAGTAAAAGTTGGTTTTTGACCAAAAAAAAGAAGAGATAGTAAAGAAAGAAAAAAATGGATTTGAAAAATAAATGAAATTTAATCGAAGAGAAACGAAATATAATTTAAGAGAAGCAAAAAATATTTGGCTTGGCCGATATGGGGCTCGAACCCATGACATTCGCGTTATTAGCACGACGCTCTGCCGACTGAGCTAACCGGCCTCCCATAGCAAATCGTTGTAAAATACTCAACAAATATGGAATGAGTCGAGCTCCAGCAGTTTTCATGGTTTTCATTGCAAGCACATGCTAGAAAGCTTTGAATCACAACTCTCTCCAGTGAAATATGAAAGTCAATATGAAAAGCGAGCCTGTATAAATCACAAGAAACAACATGGCAGAGATCACGACGTTCCGCCTACTCGGGATCTTTCGGCAGTTTCCGTTCGTCTACCAAAATATTCCTCTGTTTTTGTTGAGAACCATTTTCGTTTATTTCGAACGAAAGTTTTCATTTGTGAGCCTGTGTAACTATATTACAGTGAAGGATTCATGCCATTTGCCGTCTAAGTACTGAAAACAAACCAGTGAACCGGCTCAGATAGTTTGAAGTCGAATAATGGAAGTCGCAGTTTTGCCGTGTGAGGGTATTTCGCGGAGATCGCGGAAAAATCCGTAAATCACCGACGGTAAGATTTCCCGCGTTTTTCTGTGTGTTGTAGCAACAGACCGTAGTACGGTGAATTTACTCATCCACCGATTAAAACTCTCAGTAATTTGCAGAATTATCTATATTTTCACGGTGAGAACGACTTCACATTCAAGCTGAAGCACAAGGAATTGAAAAATTTGCGAAAGGGAAGATAGATAACTCAATTGTTGTGGAGTTATATCTTCCGCACTATGTTTTGAAATACAAGAGCGGATTCGCCATTTCTGTGTAAACAGGTCCGAGCATGTGTCGGTTGGGGTGATTTGTGCAGACTGGGGGAAGCGCCCAAAAAATGTTGATAAAGGCTTTAGATTTATGACGAGACACTAGCTTTGGTGAGTACCTAATATTTTAACAGTCCCTTGATCTTCTTTACAAAACTTAATGACAAGTTATTGCTGGAAAATATCGGATAAATACTTCCACAATTTCCTTGACGACTCCGAAAATCTGCAGAAGTTTTGCTCAGTTTTAGGGAGGGTCCAGAGGAGGGTAATCGGTAAATTGCTGAAACGATCCCATCGTGTATTAAAATTTGTTATAATAATAATAAATAGCTTTATCTCAAAGTAGATTCCTTGCTTGTTATGAGAATTCAGAGAATTTTTTCGAATATGGTAATTAAAATATCTGAAAAAAGGTACTGCAACTTCTATTAATTTGTTACCAGGACTCCAACTGGACAGAAAAAATATTACCATTCTAAAACTGAATTCACTAAGGCTCGTTCTCACAATGCGATTTGTATGATGATTCTAGGGAATTCCCCTATGAATAAGTAATATACCACTATTGAGTAAAATACATGTATAACAGAAAAAGGCCACAAATGTGGCCACATTTTACGATGTATTACAAAATGAGAAAAACAAACAAACCGTGTGCAGTGAAAATTTCTAGTTCACATCTCAAAACTACATTAATGAAATCAGCCATGGTCCATGAACTTAATTTTATTTCCGGCGGCCATGCCGCCGGATTTCTGAATTCGCTAAACATGGGAGCCGCCATCTTGATATTGGACGAGTAACAGGTGTTTTCTCGAGCCATACTTTCACAGACGTGCCGTTGAGTGATCCAGCTAGTTTTAGATCGTAAAACGACAGGATTGTATCACCCGTTCGTGGTTAACAAATTAATATTAATTCTGTTATAATGAATTCATCGAATAAATGTTCTTTAGTACTATTTTATTATGGCTGAGAGACCAAATCGATGACCATACATGATGAAGTTATTCACCTGTACCATGTGTACGTCTGCAGCAAAATGTTTGAGATTGAACTGCGAGTTACTAAAAACTTGAAACAGTAAAACACGCGGATCGGATTGTTGTGTAGAGAAAGTCGATCTAGGCTTAATTCACAATGACACACATCAATAAAGAAATAGTGGCTTGATGATGGGTCCCGTATAATGCCACAGCGCGATCTCTTACATCAGGCTATATGAAATGACTTAATACGTCAACCAGAGAACATTACTTTCAAAGTCCTAGTTTGACATTTTGCATTTTGCATTTTGCCAGCAAGCACTTAACTTCCGGCTAACCCCACACTTTCCAGATGGGTTCTTGCGCGAACTACATTAGTCAAACCTTTAAGGAAAACAAACAAATCGACGGTTTTTTTTACCATAACGTGCATCGTGACCTGTATTCACCAGTTGCACACGTAATCGGCTTGTAATACGCAGATTATAAGCTACAAACGTTTCCGCCGGCATTGATGCATCTGCATCAATAAGTTTTCTTGTATGTTACTGGATCTACTGTACCATGGATGGAAAGTTATTTACGAATAAGTAAAATATTTTATTTCATAAAGAAATATGCATTTACCATTATGTTTTCTCTGTGCCTTGTTGTTGACCAAGACATAAAAAATTCCAGGATATAAACCTCATGGCTATCAAATTTGTAACAAGCTTTGATTGGCTGAAATGATGGAAATATAGGCGTGGTTCTAGCATCCAGTCATTCAATGCATTGATATCATCGATATCTGCATGCTGGCACCAATCTAGGTAAACCAATATGGTAAATCAGGGAATACTGTCTAGACGTAACGCTATGAAAACTTCATGCGAAATGTTCACCGATATTTTACTCAGTCTTTCGTTTCTGTAAATCAGAGGAGGGCTATAAATTACACTCCTAAAATATCTTAGGCGAGTGATAACACTCCTGAAATTACTATC
Source organism: Hanleya hanleyi (assembly GCA_036873755.1). NCBI lineage: Eukaryota > Metazoa > Mollusca > Polyplacophora > Lepidopleurida > Hanleyidae > Hanleya > Hanleya hanleyi. Next base: position 102,665 of record JAVTVY010027381.1, on the reverse strand, counting down.
CTAGCACTTCAGGTCGGGGTCCAGAGGTCCTAGATTACTGGAGATGCATTCTGGGCCATTTCCAGCAAATAAATCAATGAATTCTCCCTTACTTTTTTGTCCTCATTTAGTTGGGGTTTTTTTGAAGTTCCTGGAGATCCCAATTTCAATTATCTGAAGTTATATACAAGAGACATGTGCCCCCTTGTCTACACTGTCTGTCCAGTCATCCATTGTGCTATTATGACAAACAAATTCCACAGCAGCAAAACTTTACAGAGCTTCTCGATATCATTATCATGTTAATTTGATACAGCATTTTGATTTTCTTCAGAAATTCTTTATGGATGACAACTTGCTTTTGAATACCAAGGCTGATAATAAGATAACATCAAAACTTGTGCAGAATGAATACCTCAAAAGAATTCTTTCGATCGTGACGTTTGTTTCAAACAGTGTATTAAAGGTTCATTTTGTTATTTCATTGCAACGCAAGCAAATCAAAACATGGCGGCTGCTAACACCGGCGGGTATAGCAAAAATTTACTCGGATCTTAGTACGGAATAATCTTTCTGGTTCAGCTATGATTTCGCCGCTAGGTTTTATCGAACAGAAGGATATAAAATTCATGAATATATATTAGCGCTTTCGAAAACAATATATTTGAATAGTTGTTGGCGATATATTCAACATATACTTCAAACATCACATCAAAGGGATGATCGTACTCTCTGACTTCGCTGCTAGGATTACGATATTGTACTTCCCCAAATTGACAAAGTCAAGGAATGTACCGCCGAACACAGAAGAGTTCCTATTTTTGTTTCGTGAATGCGTGATGAATTATCGACTTGTATTTTCAAAAAGAATATGCATTGGGTTTTTGGGGGCATGACTTCTCTAGGTGCGCGATCAATCACGCGCCTTGAAATGAAATTAGGCGAGCGATGGTGTGCGCGAGTGATCGCCTCAAAAACGAGTGACTGCTACTAGATCGCATAATGAGCAAATCACGACAATTTCTACCTTTTCTCTGACATTAATCGACGTTTAGTTCACGGAGATTAACATCTTTGCATGGCACAATCTTTTGATATTTTCTACACTCTAACAAAGTAAACTCTTGATCTTTGCGGTTTACCACGCACAGTTTGGATACTGTTTCAGGATAATATTTATATATTCGTCCACGTGCTACGTGTGTAAATACTGTGGGTGTGATTTTGAAATTGTTTCACCAAGCTAGCCACCAGATTGGCTAACAAATGTAGTTTCATATTTGCACGGGATTTATATAGCGCTGAAGTCAGATATAATATTCCGTGATATTACTTCTGAGTTTGCTGAGATTGTGCCGGCATATATACTGTAAACATTCCATGCCTTCTGCGAAATGCTTGTTGTTACCGATTGCATTTTCACTACGGGTACTTTTCTCCCTGACTTATTCATTTACTTATCATACTGTTTAATACCAAAGATACATGTATATGTACTCTTGATGCATTTAAGTTTCCATAGAAATGCATTGGTAACAAAAACAAGCCTATCAGAATCGTTTCTGCATCTATTTCTGTAAAGAAAATTTATTAGCCTTTCGTGTTACCGTTATGTAAATTCTCATTATTCTAGGAAAAACAAGACTTCCCGGTTCTGTAAAGACTGATTCATTAGGTGGACTGCGGAGTGAAGCCTGCTGATTCCAACATGTCCACGACATCTGACAACAAGGAAGAAGCTCCCAGTGTTACCCCTGCAAGTGCCGTCGATCAACCCAGTGCTCAGGACTCGGATGGGGAAGCCAAAATCAAGGCAGACGAAAATGCATCGGAAAAGGACAAAGAAGTCCTACAACTGCCAAAAGAAAAGATAAAATCCACGGATTCAGATTCTAATTCGAGGCCCCCCAGCTCGAAATCAACAGCCAGAGATGAGAGTCACGATGGAGAGAGCTCGAGAAGCCGACCTCTTAGTGGAAAAAAGCAAGATTCCCGTGAACCTCGACCTCATAGCTCGGAGAGTTCCACACGACCCAAGAGCAGCAGTAGCGGAGAGGTTGTCTTTACAGCGAAGAGAAAAAGGAAGTCAAAAGGTCCATTGTCGCCGGATGCCCATACTGTGACCTTCACTGTAACCATTGCTCAAGCTATTCCATCCGGTAAGTTGGGAAGATACTGTGCAGAGCTGATTGTAAATTTTTGTTGAAATTCTAAATTAATCTGGATGTGTTGAAAATTGATGACAGTGATTTAACATTGTAATATTGTTTTGTTTGCTGCTTCCATTAACAGGATGTCAAAAGCTATAATTTTTTATCAGAGTTTAATTCACAATGTTTTATTCTACATGTATTCCTTGCTACATGATACAATTTTAGGCAACATTAAATTTGTTGAACATCTAGATCTATATATTTGTCCATCATTAAATTTTGAAGGCCGCAAAGCTGGCAGCATCTCACCCAGTAGTGTTCGTACTGGTATGTACAAAATCTGGACTTCTGCTGCTTGAAGACAAATTTTATGCACATGCACTGCTTTTATTGACACCACCCAAGCAATTCATACTGAGCTTCATATAGGAGCCTTATGTAGTTATACTTGGCAGGCTTGAGGAGTTCCAAATTACTGTATACCAGTAGAGACTTGAGTTCATCACAGGATTTTTCTTTTGTAAAAATTGAGGTGTCCTGTTCTCCTGTAGGCTGAAAAATATCTGCAAGGACTGCAAATAGTTGTAAAACCAGTGTAAAGGTTCAATCAAATGGTCCCCACACCCCATACTTTTTGATGCTAAATTGTTGTAACAGTTTATATTTGACATGTAATAGCACTTTACTCTTTCTGGGAATGGTTGAAGTATTCAAAAACAAACTTGAAACTCCATTACTACGCCGGTTTGGAAACGGTGAAGGCCGTGACCTGCTGTTGCATGACATCGGAGTTCGATCACAATCGTTCATAGTGAGCATTCATTGCGAATTTTCTAGTCGACATTTCCATTGTAATGCCAACAACTTCACAAAGCTAAAACGTAATGCCTTTGTTGACATCATGATGATGTCGTCATACTCAATTGTTGTGCAATGTAGGTCACAATAGAACATCCGACACAATATGACGTCACGGGCCAGAGGTTACGACTTCAATTTGTTTTTCACCTCATCTGTTTTATTGTGTTAAAAACTCCAATTTTATGTCATTTCTTCGTAGAAAAAATCTATTTATTGCTTACGCTGCTTCTATACATGTATGTTTTCATGCAAAGCATACAGGGGTGATTTGGTAAGAACCTTTAATGGTGGAGCAACGGACCCAACACAATGAGTCGATTTCTCAGAAAGTTATTGATCATTGTTGAGCTGAAACGCTATTGTTCCTTGGTCCTGGCTCTTGGTATTGTTTGATGTTTCTCTTGTATGGAAAATGGAATGCACACAATGTGTTCTATTAAATATCTGGCTGGTTTAGATCAATATGGATATAATTATTTTTTGTGTACATGTATATCTTTATCTACTACACCCTCCATTTCAGGCCCAGTAATCGTTAATTAGTCAATTAATTGATCTTTGTTGCGTGAAATATTTCCCAGGGTTTGAGAAGGAGTCAGATTCTGATAGTGAGTCATCAGTAACTTGTATGTCTCAAATGTCCAGACGACCATCTTGCTTGTCTTTGAGTGGCCAATCAAAAACGATGTTAAAAGGTAGTAATTTTGACCTATCATTGCAAGGGGCACAGTTTCGGGTGACGCATGGGTGTATTGTCACGAAACGCCACAATTCTCTTGTGTATGCATGTGAGGAAAGGGTTCATTGTAAGTTACAAGTTCATGTTGTTTACACCAAACCAAAACTTGATGTGAATTGTGATTTTATCAGATGTCTTTCTTCATAAGTTGTGGTAAACAGGAGTTTTACTGAAAACATGCATGAATGTAAAAAAACAAAACAAAAAACTATTAATTATATATGCTCAACAGCATGCAGTTCCAGATTTGGAATCACCATTTGATATTGTGTTTATTACATGGAATGGTCAGTGTGTATTTGGGTTTGTCACACCCACTTATTTTCCCTGTGGATTGGAGATTTTGTTTCTCCCACTTCATTTACCATACATGAATTCACAATTGAATATTCTACTAACTACTGACGGCTTTTATTCCCAGGTAAATCCTGAAAGAATTATGGGTAATGGGGAAATATTTCTTTATAAATTCTCCAAAAATTCATTTTGATGATATAATTTTTATCACGGCTGTCAAATTCAAAAGGCAAAAAACTAAGGAGCATTTTCGTTATTTTGAGATTACACTATCTTAATATTATAGCACAGATTCTGGTGCTGCGGGATTCGAATCGGCGATCATCAGAGTGAGGTACCCAACCACCAGCACCATTTGTCGGCAATCTAAATCTCTCAATTTCGAATACTAAGATAGTGTAATCCCAAAATAACAAAACTACTGTAATATGATAACTTTCTAAATGAAAAAAAAAGAAATCAAAATAAATAAGGATTGATAATCAAAATCATTATCATATAAGAAATATTATTGGAAAAAAAATGTCTGAATTAATTGTCAAGACATCTATGTTCTATTTCAAAATATTTGTTCTTTGCTAATCTAATTCTAAGTCCTATCTTAGAATAGAAGTTTTTTGCTAATACATGTAAGCAAAGCTTAAATAATACCTTTGGTACAATTCTCAGTTGTGCTGAGCATGGGCATTAGTGCAGTAAATTATTGAACTTGACATATCCCGTGAGGACCGGTTAATCCCTCAACTGATGTGGCCCGTGAGAGTTGAGTTTATAATATTGAGAGAGTGGCAGAGGATCAATACGCTAAAGCTTGTTTGTATTCACCTGTCTGCGTGTGTGTCCGTGTGTTTGCATGTCACAACCAACCATCTCTATTAACACGCCTGTCAATCAATTAACCTAAGCCCCCCAGGCTCTAGCTGTATCAACTAATAATTTACTAACGAAATGATTTATTCTTGTTACTTCCTCCTGTTTATTGGAACTTTACCGCTAAGCTTTAGTCCTTTCATATTAATGAAATGTAAATATCTTCCATATCAGCGAGAGTTTATTAACTTGTGTTAACATGTGTGTTTAAGGCTCGCGGCTTGCATACAGACTGAATTGACAGGTTTAATACTTTATGAAGGAAGAAAGCCTGGTCTAAAGGACCTGTCATTTGCCATAAAACTTCCTCTTTCATACATGGTTATTTATGATTCATATTTTCTTTCAGATATATTTATGAGCTGTTATTATTTCATACAGACTTGATTGTTTACTTTTATTGAGCACGTATGTATACATGTAAATACCAGCATAAATCCCAGAATTCGAATGAAAGCTGTACAAAAAAAAAAGAAGAAAAAAAAAGATATTATGTGTTTGCCATAAACTTGAAAAGATTTGGTAGTTCATTCTGTAGGTAAATAGGTTTTCAATGTTTTACCCCACGCAACTTTTCGAAATATTGACTATTCATTTTGTAAAGGATTTCACAATTATTTTTTTCAAATCATGAAAAATTAAAACAATTGCTGACCATACATGTAACGTATGGGAAGATAAAATTATGTCCGACAACAAAATTAATGGCCCAAAAGGAATGCCTGGGTTTGAATGATTTGGTAGGAATACATAGATTACAATAAAATTAATGGCCCCAAAAAAAGAATACTTGAGCTTGGATAATTTGATCGGATTACATATGACACTTGACAGCATAATTAATGGCCCAAAAAGAATATCTGGGTTTGGATAATTATAGGACAACAAAATTAATGGCCCAAAATGAATACTTGGGCGTGGATAATTAGATAGGATTACATATGACAACAAAATTAATGGCCTAAAAGGAATACCTGGGTTTGCACAACTTTATCACTCCTAGATAAACACCCAAATTAAATTAATTTGGCGAGTCAAGGTTCATGATTACATGTAGTTACATGTACATAATTATAAAAGAATGTATTCTATCACAGCCACATGATACAGGGAATATTAAAATAATTGATCATGCATGGAGAGATCTCGGCTCTAATCAGATGTAGTAAAGTGATTTTGTCGCAATCATTCATATTTAAAGTCTGCACTTAATATTATGTCACTAAATTCTAATCAGATAATATTGACTAATTTCTTATCTCAAATGCAAATTTGTGTGCTTATGAAATATCAGCGAACTCTTAACATACGTGTATGTATTTTGGCCTCCTAAAATTCAATGTATTTACAATATATTTAATAGAAACTAAACTTTGGAACATGTTTGCACGAATCAATAAGCTCAAGCAATTAATTCTTAGTTTGTCGAGACAAAATTATTAGACTGCAGGATTTAAAGTCACACAATGTTGATTCGGTTGTCGCCGTTTCCATGCCAAAATTGATTATTCTGGGCCCGTTTCCTCGGTTATAAGCCGGGTGGTAGAACAATTCACCTGGACCCAGAAACAATAATTGTCACATCTTGTTGGACCCGAACAAAAGCTTGTTTGATTAATTGGCGATTTTCTTAATGTCTGGAAACAATTATCGACTGTCTAACATGAAAATCTATAAGCTGGATCGTTAATCCCCGGATGTAAAACAGGATTTTACCTGTGGAAATTTCTATACCTTGAAGGCATTAAGTTTGCCGTTCTCGCCAGGTAGAGTGGTCTTATTGTTCAGACATTTGAGAAGAAAACCAAATTGTTTGAATATCGCCTGTGTTTAAATGGTCATCATAGAGTAGTCAGTACCGCATTTATATAGCAATATTTTTCCCAGGCGAAATGGATGTAACTTGATTCGACTTGCGTGGGTGAGTTTAAACTGTTTGTTTCTTTCTGGAGTGTGAGGAAAATTGAATACCGGTATATGCCAGCAGTAGATAACTTCAACAATATTGTAATATTTACTCAGAAAATAAGCCCTAGTGATTTGATTAAAACTACAGTATTAATGTACATACTTAAAGATGTAATCAGCCTAAAAATCGATGGATTTTGTAAACTCTTTCCCATCTGTTTTTCGGCAGCGAAGTTTGCTAAAGCTTCTTAGGTATTATATTTGATGATAATGGGATTGCCATATACAACAAATGCAAGAATGTCTTGTCAGAGAAATTTGAAACTCTGCTCGCTTCGACGGGTTTTGTTTAGCCATTCAATACATACAATAGCGTTTATTTTTAAAGACAAATTCCTTCTATTTTCTCATGAATTGTGAAAACAAGTTTGGTTGTTTATGGACAAATGTGTTTCATTTTGTACCTGTCGTAACATATGTCACTTTCTCGGAGTTTGGGAGAGATCGATTCCAGGCTAGATTTGAGGCTGATTACATCTTTAATGACTGAAATGCTACTAAAATCTCAAGGTCGAACAAGGAAATATACAAATGCCCTACAGGCCTTGTTTTTCTTCAAAATTTTAAGATGGGACTCCGAACAGATTTAATAGAACAAGAACGGTATCTGTCCTAAATTGGGATCTTTTAGAATTTTAAAAGAAACTGGGTGTGTCATCGCACCACTTTTCTCAACATGCCCAATGGCCTTTATTTTATTTACCTAAAAGCTAATAATACATCATTAAACCATAGTGAAGTTTAGTCGACTAATTGAGGTAAAAATCATAAAAAATGACTTTATAGATGAAGACAAGACAAAAACTTTATATAGTCTATTACCAATTTTAGATACAATACAACAGCTATTTTCATCAACTATAATTAAATATTTATCATAGCATAAAAATGAGCCTGGAATATATACATGTTATAAGCATTTAAATTATAAAACTGCATAACTTATAATAAACTAAAGGTATTAAGAGATTGCTCTTTGTTGTATTTCTACTGATACATGTGTTATTGTACATGTTTTAACATAAACAACTCATCTATTGCTCTAATTTGATACAACTCATTTCTTTATGTCTCATCTAATATACAGAATGCTTGACGTTTAATCTGTAGTATAATAAAAGCTGACTTGATTACAGAGGAAGATTCGAGCCTGCCTGACGTGAAGGATCTGATGAAGAAGAAGAAGCGCGTGTTTGAGGCTCCACGGGCGCAGAACTATTACCACCTCGAGTACTACCTCTTGCCCGATGATGAGGACGCCGTTAAGACTGACGTCGTCACTTATGGTGTGGCCGCCAAGATTTATATGGAACGTCACGACCCCCGCGTTTTAAAGACGTGGCAGGATGGGGACATCACCTGGGTGGCATGGTCTCACAGGTGGGAATTGTGTTACATATCTTCTCGATTACCTACAATGTATATTCATCAAATGTGGTAAATTCTCTAATAATTCATCTTTCAAACTAAATTCGAAAGCCAGGATTTTTTCGGCTCTGTCAATAATAATTCAAGAAGTACGATTCCTATGAAGTAGCATATTTTTGGGGGTTCCAGGTTTCACTCCAGTACACATATTAATAGGGAATGTACTGTATATACCTGTAGCCTTTCTCTGTGAACTATGAAAAAGTTCACAATTCTGCTCATTTATTTAACAAAAAAAAATTATCTTATTTTTTATCTGTTATCAAACGAACTTGTTTTTTATTCACTGAACATTCACAATCTAATTCTAAGAATTCGAGAATATTTCAATTCACTTGAACAGTTTTGCTCTCATTTTGCTTAATTTGTACCTGGGGTTGTGGGAAGACACGGCCTGTATCTGGATAAATGTTCAGGACAAACCACACTACTGCCAGTAATATTAATGACAATCAATACTATTTATTGTGGTATGCCTGATTTGAGAAATTCTATTGAAGGACGTCACAGTTTCTCGTTACTGCAATATTCATATATTCATTGGCTAAAGCTTTTGTACATGTACGAGTACACATATTGAATAATATAGAGACATTTTCAAAGCAATGACTGGTTTCATATCTCTGCTAATACTCAGTTGAAGATTGAAGCACTTAAAATAATGAGCCGACATGGCTCGATAAAATATCTATACTTAGGAGACAGAGGCAGTCGTACAATTCTTTATGTAGAAATTTTATGGGATTGTGTTTTTCCAGTTAAGCAAATCCATTTATATGTATATACCTCAAGTATATAATGATCCCAACTGCATGCACAAATGCATTATTGTTTGTCATTGTTATTCATTTTGCCCGCATTCTGCATACACGCATTGTCCTGCTCGATCTGCCGTAACATAACGATCAACAATCAGGGATGGCGGGCAAAGTGGGGGCTATGAAATCTCCAGACAGCTAATGACATTTTACTGGCTACCCTTAATGGGTGTAGGTTACATAATTAGGCGATCAATGTGTAATTGCCTTTTTCCGTTTTTTCAGTCATTCGATCAGCGTGACAAAGGAAGTCCTCCTACAGTTGTTCAACCACACACTCGAACTCCGAATATGGGATGCCAAAGACAAGTGTTCTACCCGGGCGCGCTTCGATCGACCGAAAGCTTTCCGTATACCTCAGCCTAGAGCAGGTTTGTTCAATTTATGTACTCAGATTTGAAAATGGTCCTGTACAGTGGTATGGGTCAGCCACTTTTAGGAGAACTTGTCTGAACGTGTTTTCGGCTCCACATTCACTCCTGGATAATTTCCTTGTGAGTTTATGTGTTTCACGGGAATAATCCACTTTATATCGCAGATTGAACGTTTTTATTTTGCGCTAGGCATTGTAGGGCATCGTCATTCTATATGTTGAGGTAAAATTACGTGAGAGTTAAGGGAGAATGATGTCCCAGTTGAGTGGCAGTAACATTAGCATTGTGGAGAAGAACATGTGACGCTATGGTCATGACGTACTTCCGTACAAGTTTAATGATTTACTAAACTCTTGCTTGCATTAGAAGCCTTCATCGTGTCATATTTCCGTCTGAATGAGAATTTGTGCGCTGTAGTTTGCTATTTTTTCCTACTTGTGTTATCGACTGTCAAACAATGGTGTTGGGCTTATAAACAAACAAAGTCAGTTTCAAATTCCGGTATGCTCCTCGGAGTTCACCGCAAAAGTTCTTCCCAGGTTGACTATAGCAAATGCCAATCGGAGCACATTTCGCTGATTCCCAGATGACGTCATTAAAGTGTCCGGTCCCACCTTACCAGTCCCAGCATCTGTGCATTCTAAAGTAATCAAATCACTAGAGCCTTGTGATCTGGTAACAGATTATTTTTTCCATGATACTGAAAACGTGTACTTTCCTAGAAACTTCTGTATGCAAATGGGAAGTTGATACATCTGTTGTTATTTTTATGAATGAACTCTTTGGGAGGCAGCTAGCATAGCTAAACTGCTCCTAAGTGATTCCATTGTGGTAAAGTGCTTGCAAAACAGGGGCTCACTGTTGGCAAGGAAATGAATAATGTCAAAGGAATCAGATCAATAAGGTCAGCAACCATTCAAAAATATCTGATATGTGGTCGTATACTGATTAAAACGGACATTTAGAAATACTGATATTTGGCATGGAAACCAAGTATGGTAATCCCTCTAATAATTCAATCACAGGAAGTGAAATTTCCCAACATCAAATCTGGGGGTGATCAAATTTATTAGAACAAGAAGTGGACAAAATGGTCCAAAATCGTGCAGATAATCTGTTATTTCTTTGTTATTATCATGGGCGTCGCTAGGATTTTTCAAAGGGGGGTCGATTATCATAGCACTTTAGGCGAGGGTCCAGGGGCTGCCTAGGCCCCGGAAGCTCCGGGGTTCTAGATCGCCGGAGATGCGTTCTAAGCGTTTTCCCGGAATTAAATCTGAACATAATGTATGCAGATTTAGGGTTATATTATACAGCTCTGGGACCTTAGATGGCCTGAGATGCATTCTGAGCGATTTGCAACAATTAAACTAATACGTCATTTGTCAAATATCAGTATTATATTTTATTCTCTTGTCATCTTGAGAACACAATAATAATGCTTTGGGCCGATATACCTCGTAGGCTAACCCAGTGGCGTCGGAATGTAATTGAAACTGGGGGACCACTATCACAGTCCAACAGGCGGGGGTCCAGGAGCCGCCTAGGCCCCGGAAGCTCCGGGTCCTAGATTGCCGGAGATGCGTTCTGAACGTTTTCCCGGAAATAAAACTGATCATACTGCATGCACATTTATGATTCTATTTTCACGATTTTTTCTTCGCAATTATAAGCATGCATCAATATTGAAAACATCGCACCTCATGCCTTCATCCATTTGACGTTCTAGTTATATTTAAAACATACAAAACGATGACTCTTGGGAGGGAAACCAATATGCCTACAGATACGATTCATTCACACAAAGATAAAACAAGGAAATCCTCACAGCCCAAGAGGCGTGGGTCCACGAGCCGTTTAGGCCCCGGAAGCTCCGAAGTCCCAGATCTCCAGAGACGCGTTCTAATAGTTTTCCCATAAATAAATTCGAACGTAATGTATACAGATTTATGGTTCTATTTTCACGTATGTTTCGCATTTATAAGCACTCATCGATATTGAAAAAATCATACTTCATGCCTGAATCCATTTGACTGTTTAGTTATATTTATCACATAAAAAAAACACATAAAAAATGATGACCTTTACATCATGGAACATTAGAACCAATATGATAGCGATTCATTTACACAAAGCTAAACTGAGCGATCCTCACAGCCTGACAGGCGATGGTCCAGGGGCCGCCTAGGCCCCGGAAGCTCCGGGGTCTCCGGTTGCCGGAGATGCGTTTTACCCGTTTTCCCGGAAACAAATCTGAACACAATGTATAGATTTATGGTTCTATTTTCACATTTGTTTCGCATAAACCCGCATCGATATTGAAGAATTTGACTTCCTGGTTTGACACGAACAAAACAGGCCTATTACACACCAGTACACGTCCTGGCACTCTATATCTGTAATTCGGGCCCTCCTAAATCAAAAGTGGGGGGCGGGGGGGAGGCCCTGGCCCTTCCGCTTTCGACGCCACTGTAACCATGTTAAAATGATTAAAACTAAAACTAAACATCATCATATCACTTTCCGATCCATATGTCATTTCATGACTGTGAACATTAAACTTTTGCTGAAAATATCACAATAATATTGTGTAGAATATCAAACTGTGTATCATGGACTATATCTCGTAGCCATGGTGAAATACTGACTAGAAAAGTGAAACTAATATCACTCATTAAAACGTGGCCATGGTAAAGTACTGACTAGGAAAAAAATAAACTGATATATTTTCCGGAAATGAAATATCACGAATGTAGTATAGCCTTCAGCAAAGCATATACAGCTTTCAGTTTATTGCCCGTTTTGCACTTCGCCAACGGTAGACCGATGCTGCCGATGCTTCATTATCAAATGCACAGGAAAAAACACACGAGTTAGTGTTAATGATTAATTGAATAGTAAATTCGCCTGCTTTATCCGTCGAGGGTTCCCCTGCTGTATTCGTCGAGGGTGGAGTCTCATGAACAGAGCTACAGCTCTTTCATAATCCACTAATATGACCATAAAACGGAAAGTCGTGGTAAACCCATTGTTGAGCGAACTGTAGCGTCACTACTGGAATGGAGCATGCTTACGAGCCTGGAGACGGACATTTTTTATTTCTTTCTTTTCCCTTTTGCTTTTTTGTTTTGTTTTTGTTTTTGTTTTCTCTGTTTTTTTTGGGTTTTTTTTTCTTTCTTTTTCTTCTGTTTTTTTTTGGCGCGTCCAAGGGGGGGTCGTTCGCACCTGACGACCCCCCCTAACGACGCCCCTGATTATAAATGATTTTTAGAGAGTGATATCATTTATGAGAACAACAGATTGAATTTTGTCCTCAAAATTGGAGATGAATTTTAATCGGGAGATTGAATTGTCAGAAAAATTACGGTTACAAATAAATGTAACACATTTGCATTTGCTGGAAGGGAAGACAGAATGAGATACACAAGATATTTTGAGTCATATACATGCACTGGTTTATTCAATAAAAATGTGATAGAACGTAATTTAACTTACGAGATACGTTGACTTGACCATGACAAAACTGCACAAAGTTGCAACTCAAATGATACAACCTCTTATTGAATGTCAGCAGTCCATAGAACTAGTGGGAAAATGTTAACAGCGTGCAGTCAGGGGTAATCAAATTTATTCTAACAGGAAGTTGGCAAAATAGTTCAAAATCATGCATATAATCCATTATTTCAATTATTTTAGAGGATCAAATTTATTAATTGGGGGTGATTGGATTTTGATAGGGGGATTCATTGAATTATTAGAGGTAATACCGTCAGTTGCCCATAACAAGTTCTCTCTGGGTGGCTGTGGGGCAGAGTGTTTTCTAGGGTTTTAAAACTGCCTGTCTAAATGTCACATTCCAGGGGACAAAATATTCAAAATCATTTAACTGTCACACAAGATAGGTGACCAAAAAGTTTACCTGTCATCTTTAAGAATAACCTGAACATGCTATCATTGAAATTGTCAAGGACATGAAATTCAAGATTGATGACAAAGCTACATGTTGCAAGCTACCAATAAATTAATGACACATTGTTGCCATGTACTAATCTGCTAATTGTCCACCGCTACTTAGTGGGGGGGGGGGAGGGGGGGGGAACTTACAAACACCGGTGTCCGTAATTCCGTAAGATTTTCTTGTCCGGATAATAACTCGTGAACGATTTAACCGATCAACTTCAAACTTGGGTTGTGCCTTGACATTGGTGAGAGGACGGTTGGGATTGTTTTTCGGGAATGTGCGTTATCCAATATGGCCGCCGTCAGCCATTTTGGATTATAAGCAGTTGGATCTTAGATTTTCTTGTCCGGACAATAACTTGTGAACGATATAACCGATCAACTTCAAACTTGGAGTGTGCCTTGTCATTGGTGAGAGGACGGTTGGGATTGTTTTTCAGCAATGTGCGTAATCTAATATGGCCGCCGTCAGCCATATTGGATTATAAGCAGTTGGATCTTAGATTTTCTTGTCCGGACAATAACTCGTGAACGATTTAACTGATCAACTTCAAACTTGGGGTGTGCCTTGACATTGGTGAGAGGACGGTTGGGATTGTTTTTCAGCAAGGTGCGTAATCTAATATGGCCGCCTTCAGCCATATTGGATTATAAGCAGTTGAATCTTGTCCGGACAATTACTCGAGAACGATTCAACCGATCTACTTCATATGTGGGGAGTGCCTTGACATTGTTGAAAGGAGGATTAGGATTATTTTTCAAGGACGTGCTTAATCCAATATGGCCACCATCAGCCATACTGGATTTCATTGGATTTCAAGCAGTTTGATCTTGTCCGGACAATAACTGGAGTACGATTCAACTGATCTGCTTCAAACTTGGGGAGTCAGGCCTTGACATTTGACGCGAACGATCGTTTCGTTCGCGTGACGGTTACGCGAAAAAAAAATCACGAGAACGAAAAATGGGTTACGTGTGAAGCTAGTATAAAAAAAAATTACACACGAATAATTGCCAAATGGTCATAGAACGATCCTGGTTTTTACAGTCTTAAGGCATGGGATATATTTATGTATTTGTCTTCTCCATTTAGTCATCGTCTTCTTTTAGTATCAAAAATTGTTTACTGGTTGGCGATCAACGTCGAGATTGTATTATACGGCCGCCATCTTGTAGGCGTGAGATGAGTTGACAGGTGGAGTTCAACTATGTATGTCGAGAGCGGTGTGTGCGTAACCAGGGATGAAAAGTACTTGGAATGTTTCCGTGAGCTAAATATGTATTTTAATACATGGCATATTGTTTTGTTATGCAATGGACATTCGTTGCGCACTATTTATGATAAGAGATGTTCGTATATTCGTTATAGCTGTGATCGTCTTAGCAAATAAAATTGAAAACGCATGTTCAGGGCCCTCCGCCCTGAACTCCTCGTAGAGGCTGTTCTTGTGCTGACAACATTGATGGCTGACAACATTGATGGCAGATTTTTAGTTCCAGTCTATGCGCAGGCTAAAGCAGGATGCGTGGATATGTGTACCGTTTGAAAAATGGCTTCGTCAACGGGCACTGTCCACATGAAAACTCCTCGCGATGTAAAAGACAAGTAAAGAGGAGCAAAATTAAATAATGAAATAAATATGCTTGCTGTCATACATAGAATTCTGATTCTGTAGTTCTGGACAATAAAACCATCTTCTGAAATTGTTTATGGTTCACAAGAGCACAAGATCTTACTTAAATCATTTGCTCAAAATGTGTAATCTAACTTGATATTCAATATTCTTGGCGTAACCCATTTACGTAACCTTTGTGTTACGTGATCACCAGTCGCGTAACCGAACTAAAGGTTATGCAAGTCGATTGCCCGTAACCTCTTTTTGGGTTACGTGAATGTTTCAAATGTCAAGGCCTGAGGTGTGCTTTGACATTGGTGAGAGGACAGTTGGGATTGTTTTTCAGCAATGTGCGTAATCTAATATGGCCGCCGTCAGCCACATTGGATTGTAAGCAGTTGGATCTTGTCCGGACAATAACTCGAGAACGATTCAACCGATCTACTTCATACCTGGGGAGTGCCTTGACATTGTTGAGAGGAGGATTAGGATTGTTTTTCAAGGACGTGCTTAATCCAATATGGCCACCATCAGCCATACTGGATTTCATTGGATTTTAAGCAGTTTGGTCTTGTTCGGACAATAGCTGGAGTACGATTCAACTGATCTACTTCAAACTTGGGGAGTCCCTTGACCTTGGTAAGATCCCGGTTAGGATTGTGTTTCATGACCGAGCATAATCCAATTTGGCTGCCATCTACGAGCGATATTGGATTATGTTACATTTTAAGCAGTTGCATTTTGTCTGGACAACAACTCTAGAATAATTCAACTGATCGACTTCAAACTTGCAGTTTGGCTTGACATGGTGAGAGGACAGTTGTCATTGCTTTTTCAGTTACCTGTGTAATCCAAGATGGCCACCATCAGTCATCTTAGATTTTCAGCATTTAGATATTGTCTGGACAATAACTCTAGAACGATTCAACCAATCTACTTCAAACTTGGGGAGTGCATGGACATTGGTGAAAGGACAGTTGGTATTATGTTTTATTGATGTGCATAATCCAATATGGGTGCCATCCGCTGTATTAGATTATGTTAAGCTCATCAGCGATATCTCCATATTCGAATCATACTCTTCATCAATGATATGAGATATCATCGACCAAAAAAAATCGACCATAGAGGGCCATGGCCCCCGCAGCAGCAGCGCCAGTTATGGTGGATGTAATCCACCATAACTGGTGCTGCTAGCGGGGGACATGGACCTCTATGGTCGATTTTTAGTAGCTGTTTTGAATAAATTTTGTCAAAGATATATTTGAATATGAAAAGATAAAAAAGAAAATACATTGGCTACCGTACCTGTCACTGGAGACAGGTACTTCATTTCTGTGGCTATGTCTTTCAAAAATTACCTCTGCCTGACAGGTAGACAGGTGTAAATTTCGACCCCTGCATTTTACCAAATTTGGACAGTCTACATCCCTGTTTCTCCTATCTCTCCCTGTTCAATTTTCAGATTTTTGACTGTCCAATTTCAAACAATTTGGACGGGTCTCTGGCTAACACTATACTGTGGGGATAAAGCGTTAGATTACATTTGAACATAATATTCTCTGTTTCATTCTGGCTATATTTTCAGGTGAGGACCCTGACGAGTTAGGAGGAGTTAAATCTCAAGTATTAAAACAGTGTAAAAGTTTCGTCAAAATGCAGCCAAAGAAATCTTGCACTGTCCGACCACTTCCATCTCAGATCACATTCCAGAAAGAGAGCATCAGGAGTGCCAAACAAAAAGGTAAGAGAAAAACAAAAAATTATTGAAGTTGGGCGCAGCATTGTATGTTCTTACGATACAATAAATACATATGATTTTAATACCTGGATTGTAACTGAAAAGCAGTAGAATTTTATTAATACCGTCATGTATAGTTCTTCAATTCATTTGTTAATTCTGCATAGTATGAGAGAGAGAGGGAGGGGGGCATTGGTTTGCAATGAATTGTAGTCAGTTGTATTATGAACAAACTTCTTTTATTGTCCAGCAAAAAATATAAATCCAGTCTCATCAGTATATTTGTTGTGATTTACAGAAGACTTGGATGAAGCGAGGAAAGACTCGTCACCAGTGGAAAAGAAAGCAATTCCTCAAGATAATCAAGCTACTCCCGCGACACCAGCTCAACCTACCGCTAGTCAAACTCCTCACGCCCTTCTCTCTGTACGCAAGGACAAAACAGACTTGGACAGCTCCGGTCAAGAATTGAGGTAAAATTTCTTACATTCGAGCATGATTACAATGTAGCTGGGAAACTGCCTCTCTAAGGGCTATTCCAGAAAAAAAGGTATGGGGGGGGGAGGGGCGGAGGGGCGAGTTTTCCACTACCCACCACCCATAGAAATGAATTTACTGCCACAACAAGGACCCACAGAATGCAATTACCTAGGCATCCCACCACCCATAGAAAAAAAAACCCCCAAAAAACAGTTGGCCTCCTACCATGGTCGTCGTTGTTGTTGTTTATGGAGATCACTTCCCGGGAAAATATTTTTAATTTTTTCATGGTTCGCACGGGTCCATAACAGATTGTAAAAGTGTTTAATTTTTATATTGAAAATTCAAGGCCTTCAAAGTTAGAATTTTTTCCCGTACGTCCTTGAAAGTGCTTGAAATTTACTGTAATGGGTAAGTATGTTTGGCAGTCCAGCAAAATGGAATAAAAACTCCACCGACGATCGTTGTTTCTGTCTCCTGTTGTGTTTCCACTTTCCATCTGTCGCTCCTGTACATATGCTCTGGCCTACAATAGTATATTGCAGAGGTCTATTTATAGCGCTGTTGCCTGAGATACATGTACACGTGATCCACTGGCAGATCTGACGAGTGTAACTTCACCAGGAACGGCACGTCGGACAGCTGTTGTTTTTTCAGTGACAATTTGTTTGAGGCTAATCTGTTCTGTGATATCAAAAATTGAAAACGTCTGGAAAGTGCAAATTTAACGATGAATGGCTGACTTTGCCAGATTTTAAAGACTGGATGAAAAGAGCTGACATGAACAAGGCAGCAACTGAAGTGGAAATCGGAATAGAAATACATACGGTTTCTAATAAACCAAATTTCTTTTGCAATAAAATAACGTAATTTTACCTAGTCGGTAAAACTAGCCTTTGTGCTAATGTTTGTATTTAGAAACACTGACTTTAAATAAAACTTGAAATGAAATGAAATGAGGTGAGTTTTTTTTACAGTATTAGTGCAGATATTACGGTACTTCTGATCTGATTATTGACACAAAAATTGAATGTCGGAAGAGACGCTTACGTAAGACAGCCTGAGATTGTAGGCCGTTTAATAAATGGAATAGGCCTACATTTATTCTACTATATTTTCAAATGAAGCATAGATTCATCTGAAACAGATCGATCCAATTTTCAGATTTAATAATTAAAACGTGAATCGTGGATTGGTGCGGATCCTGTTAGGCCAAAATCTACTTGAAAAATAGCCCATTGGGCTTCAATACCCCTCGGCTATCAGTTATTGTTTACACCCAGCAATCATGCATTGTAGCCCCATGGGGCTTCCGGGGATTGACCTGGGATGTCGTTGTGCACACCGCAGGTCATGGTAAGAATATGCCTCAGCTCCTCAGAGAGCTTGTGGGGCACCCGTGGGGTTCCCAGGTGTGAAAAGTAATAGGACCCATTGTCGTGATATGACTGAAATATAGTTGAAAGCGACGTTAAATCATATTCACTCACTCACTCACTCATGCATTGTATAATATCATCAGTGTATTTTTAGAACTAGATTAACAAAAATGTTATCTAGTAGGGTTGGCTGTAGTTCGTTTTTCCAAGGCCTGAGGTTCTGGTAGAGCATGATCGGCCCAATTCTTAGCTCTAAATATGCTCTTCTAAAAAGCTTATAATCAAATGAAGTAATTTTATCTTGAAAACATAGATCAAGGTGTCATCTTCAACCAATTTCAAGTAAATTTTAATTTAATTGCATAAGGAACAGGAATTTGGAGACCTTAGACATAACATATAGAATTTGACCTTTTAAAAATAGGTCAAGGTCAGTGATATTCTTCAATAGACTTCAGGTCCAGCCATAAGTGGTATAAATTTGGACAATGTAAATCTTTCATGGAATATTGTACTAAATAGAATCTGACCTGGATAAAATAGGTCAAGAATAAAATAGGTCAAGGTCAGTCATCTTCAGCACACCTTTGGAGCATCACCAGATGTACACATAGTGTTAATTTGGAAAGCCTAGCTTTATTTCTCAATGTTATATCATAATATACAGTATATATAAATAGGTCAAGGTCAGTCAACTGGGATAGGCTTCTAGTCAATCATGAGTTGCACACATAATATGAATTTGGAGACCTAGCTTTAATCCTTCAAAAAATATAGCAAATACTAAAATTTGACCTTGATAAAATAGGTCAAGGTCAGTCATCTTCAGTACACCTATCGACCTTTGCCAGATGTACACATAGTATTAAATTGGAAAGCCTAGATATATTTCATGTTAGACCATATTAAACAGCATATGACCTTGGAAAAATAGGTCAAGGTCAGTTAACTGGGATAGGCTTCTAGTCAATCACCAGTTGCATAACTAAAATGAATTTAGAGACCCTAGCTTCAATCCTTCAAAAAATTTAGAAATACTAAAATTTGACCTTGATAAAATAGGTCAAGGTCAGTCATCTTCAGTAACCTCTGGACCTTCGCCAGATGTATACATAGTATTAATGTGGAAAGCCTAGCTTTATTTCTTCATGTTATATCATAATAAACAGTATATGACCATTAACAAATAGGTCAAGGTCAGTAAACTGGGATAGGCTTCTAGTCAATCACGAGTTGCATACATAATATGAATTTGGAGACCCTAGCTTTAATCCTTCAAAAAATATAGCAAATACTAAAATTTGACCTTGATAAAATAGGTCAAGGTCAATCATCTTCAGTACACCTCTGGACCTTTGCCAGATGTATACATAGTATCAATTTGGAAAGCCTAGATATATTTCTTCATGTTACACCATAATAAACAGAATATAACCTTGAAAAAATAGGTCAAGGTCAGTCAACTGGGATAGGCTTCTGGTCAATCACCAGTTGCATAAGTAATATGAATTTGGAAACCCTAGCAAATACTGTAATTTGACCTTGATAAAATAGGTCAAGGTCAGTCATCTTCACTACACCTCTGGGCCTTCGCCAGATGTATACATAGTATTAATTTGGAAAGCCTAGCTTTATTTCTTCATTTTATATCATAATAAACAGTATATGACCTATAAAAAATAGGTCAAGGTCAGTCAACTGGGGTAGGCTTCTAGTCAATCACCAGTTGCATAAGTAATATGAATTTGGAGATCCTAGCTTCAATCCTTCAAAAAATATAGCAAATACTATAATTTGACCTTGATAAAATGGGTCAAGGTCAGTCCTTTTTAATAGGCTTCTGACCCTTCACCCGATACATTTGTGGTATGAATTTACAATGCCTGGCTATAATTCTTCTTGAGATATCGTGTTCACAAGAAAGATGGACAGACAGACAGACGGACAGACGACGCTGACGACGACAATACCCTTCGGGCAAATAAAACTGGGTAAACAGGTGAGTGTATGGCCAATAAATGACAGAACAGCTGCAGTCGAGCCATATTTCAAGCCAACGATCATATAGAGGTAAAAGGGAATTCTTTTTCAGGTTTGAAACGTTTTTTATTTTATTTTCATGAAAGTCATGATCTCACTTTTACGAAGGCATAATACATTGACGTTGTGTTAGCTGAATATATTTTGAAGCGGGAACCGTGAACAAGCGCAAGTTTGGCCCACGTGCCATGCTATCCAAGGATTGATCACGTGATGTTATTGCAACTCCGTATGGCGGGAAAATGTTCAACCAACACGTGGCATGTTGAAACGTTCATTCTACAGACCTCCCCAATTCTATGAAAGTATTTTAATACATCTGTTAATCAAGGAACAAATAGATACAGTGAATTGTTAGAAAGGTCAAACAATTCATGTCTTTCGTTTAGCCGATATTACCGGGCGGGATGAGCTCGTTCCAGCTGGGAAGATTGTATTGTCTCAGATCAGTTGGCCCTGATATGGGTCTCAGATGAGTTGGCCCTGATATGGGTCTTTAAATAGTGTCAGGCGCTTGATTAATTTGCTGTTCGCTTTCTTGACATAAACAGTTTGAAAAGCCTTTCCACAATATTTCCCTATGAAGAGCAATCAAGAAATTATTAGGTTTGATTCTCAATCTGAAAATGATGTAATCTGTGTTTCTTCATTAGATCGTTTATATATTTTCCCCTTTGACATCATTGGCGAAACCGGAGAGAAAATAAAGAAAATATCAGAATGTGTAAGTGACAGAATATGCTATTGTCGCGTATGTACTAATGTACGCGAATTTGTGATTTTAAATTGGCCGGGCGTCCGATGAAGCTAATCTCTTCATTGTCAGCCGATCATTGCGGTCAATTACTCGAACCTAATTTAATGGTTAAAGAGCAGGAAGAATGCATTGCTCTTCAAAGAGAGAACATAATGATAGGAAATGCAAGAGGCAATGGATAATTCACTAAAAATGATCAAAGATGAAGAAGTCCGCCATTTAGCTTCTCGCGTCAAAAGTTACCGTCAGAAAAAGGTAATTTGAACACGTCCGTTTTCCTAAAATTGGCCTGAATTGGGTACTTGAATAATCATTGTAGGACCTTGAAAAGTCATTAAATTTAATGCAAGAAAAGGCATGCGAACGCTGTTTTTTTTTTTGCGTTTTGGTTCATCATTGTCATCATTTGCTGCTGATGCCGCCAGATCAACAGGTTCGGAGTTATTCACTGTGACCGTGCCGACTGCTTTTTTGAAGCGTAAATACTGTCCTAGTTTTTTCGGAACACTTCGTCGCGGAGAAAACAAAGTTCTTCGTCGTTCAGAGTTGATCCATATCGTCGAAACCACTGCTTTGAAAATTATCAACGTATGCCGCCAAATTGATTGAATTTAAAAAAATTCTGACGGATTTCATATTGAATTTGATGCTCAACAGTCATGCCAGTCGAACAGATTGTCAGCAAGGTCGGAAGAAAATGGAGGCAAAACTTCGCCTCGGTACTCAACGGGCACATTTGTATATATCGCCATATGCGAATATACGACCAGTTTTCACATTATTTTGTACTAATACAATTTTTAAGTTTCTGGGAACAAATTTCATTCGTAAATTAAGTTATTGCTAGAAACTTTACAAAAAAACGAACAGGGGACACAACTCTGACAAGACCACATTCTTCCAAAGAGGGCGCTTTTCACGAAGGTGACTGAATGAGACGATCAGGAACTTCCAGGAAGATACGGGGGTTGCTAGCGAGAAATTACATATACAAAAGAACAGACAACACAAAATTTCGGGTAGTGTTTTAATGAATAAATGAATGAAAACAACGACCAGACATTGACTCCATTGGTTTTATTTACCCACCACCCATAGAATTCATTTCTTTATTACCCCTCAGCCCATAGGGCTGTGGGGTCTTGTCGTTGCCATGTACGTACGTCCGTCCTAGCGTCCGTCCGTCAACATTTTCTTGTCCGCTGAATATCTGCAGATCTATGAAGTCGGGCCTGACCAAACTTTGGTGAGAGCTTCCTGAATGTTGACTGATGAAATGATTAGATTTTCAGATGGCTATGATGATTTCATGATTTAAAAAAAAAAAAATTATTATTTATTGATGGCTCAGCTTTTGCACTGTTATCCATGCCCATCAACATGTTCTTGTCCGCTGAATATCTGCAGATCTATCAAGTCAGGCCTGACAAAACTTTGGTGAGAGCTTCCTGAATGTTAACTGATGAAATGATTAGATTTTCAGATGGCTATGATGATTTCACGATTTTTAATTTTTTTAAAAATTTTATCGAGCCCGTAGCTTTAGCTGCGGAAAGCTCGATATAGGTGCCACAATGATCTCCGTCTGTCTGTCTATCTGTCTGTCTATCTGTCTATCTATCTATCTGCAGGACCAAGTAAATGTTAAAGTTTGATCCTAAGGCCTGCCCGACCGCCGAACCCTCATATTTCAGATGCTTGCATCGGGCTACACATACTGAACCCATCCACTACCCTGGGGGAGCATGTCTCCACCCCTGGGACCCCAGGACCAAGTAAATGTTAAAGTTTTGGACTTAGAAAATTTCTGACACAGCTTCTCGGCCTCACCTATGTCTCCTAAACTATGGCCAACCCGACCCCCTGAACTCTCACCTATTCCAAATGCTTACATCGGGCTACAGATATTGAACCCATGCATTACCCTCAGGGAGCATGTCCCCACCCCTGGGGCACCGAGCCCCACCCTCCATGTCTTAAACTAAGCTTCGCCCGACCCCATACCCATATATAGTCTGGGAGCTTAGATCATGCTACACTTATTCAACTTATCCACTACCCTCGGGGAGCATGTCCCCACCCCTGGGGCACCGAGCCCCACCCTCTATCTCTTAAACTAAGCTTCGCCCGACCCCATACCCATATATAGTCTGGGAGCTTAGATCATGCTACACTTATTCAACTTATCCACTACCCTCGGGGAGCATGTCCCCACCCCTGGGGCACCGAGCCCCACCCTCTATCTCTTAAACTAAGCTTCGCCCGACCCCATACCCTGATATAGTATGGGAGCTTAGATCATGCTACACTTATTCAACCTATCCACTACCCCAGGGAGCATATCCCCACCCCTGGGGTACTGAACCCCACCCTATATCTCTTAAACTAAGCTTCGCCTGACCCCATACCATCATGTATTCAAGTAGCTTACATCATCATACACTTATTCAACCCATCCGCCATCTACACTTATTCAACCCATCCACTACCCCCGAGAGCATGTCCTCACCCCCGGGGGCATAGAGCCACACCCTCTATCTCTCATATACCCTCATATATTCTGGGAGCTTACATCATTCTACACTTATTCAATGCATTGCCCGACCCCATACCCTCATATTTCAAATTTTATATCTCTTATATGTGAAACTAACCTACTATTAGGTATGAGATGTAGTGTACATTGTATATACACACACACAACAAATGATCTACAATATATACTTTATAGTAATACATGTAGTTTGATGACATTATTTTGTTTCAGAAGTACAATATTAAATAACCCGGCGGGGGAATCCTGCAGTATTGAACCTCTATCAGTTTTGAATTTCGTGTCGCCTTAAATGAAGGACAAATTCCCTTCAATTTTGCTATCAAATCATTCTATTCCACATCATATGATTTAGCTTAAAGCTTTTACATGAACCATATTTGTGTCCACACATTTAACTTATTATATTAATTAAAACTGAGTTTGTGGTGTCCCAGTTTTACCAGTGCACATTATTATGTAGCATTACACATGTATGATTGAAAACATTTGTCATTATAGTCTTGTATTAGCATACAAATGGGAGGGTTCACCCACAAGGCTGGTGTCCCATTCCATACTGTAAATGATACCTCTACTCCAACTATTACATTGTTAATAGCTCTGTCAGAAAAGGGATTATATAATTCACGTATCATGACACAAAGTTACACCAAGAAGTTCCGTGGTCCAAATTGCACGGTCAATTGTCCCTAACTATGCGCTATATATGCTTACTTTGAAAAAGAAATGTAATCTTTATTTCAAGTTTTATAATATAGTTTCTTTTAATCCAACCTCAACATCACTGATATAGAAACCATATTTTTATGTATTGTCTTTTCAAATATGTGCATTGCCAATGATGTGCAACCTCAAATGATGTGCCACCCTAAAGGGCTCGATCTTTTTGCGAAGCTGCATGTTTAATTTATTGATGGCTTAGCTTTTGCACTGTCATCTATGCCCATTGGGAACCCTTGGTTGCATGTTTCATTGTGAATTTTGAAGGTTCCCTGATACAAGAAAGCCCGGTCCATTCATGATTCTCATTGAATGAAGGACAACATTTTTCTTAAATTTTGCTATTAAATCATTCTATTCTACATCATATGATTTATTCTAAAACCTTTGCATGAACCATATCTGTGTCCACACATTTAACTGGTACAACATAATGCTTCAATTTTTTTCATTTTTTCACCAAACATGTTACTGTACCTTGGAAATTATGTAAAACGAGTGATTAGGAGAGCCCATTTTTAGCCTGACTCTGAGCAATTTTGAACCAGTTTGCATACCTGGAGCTTATGCCCCCCACCCCCCCCCCAAAAAAAAATAATGATAAGGGTGGGCCTGTGTCAATAAGTGTGTTTACTTGTTATCACAGTTATGCAATGCATAAATTGCCACTGATAAAGCTACACTTCCTTGCATGCTGTAATCCCAGCACACCACTCACGTGAAACCGAAGTCTGTTATATACGGTATCCAGGAATTTTTTGCAGGTTCCGATCCCATACTCCCAGTTCCTTTTCGTAATTCATTATTGAGGGTCCAATTTTTTTAAGTGAATTTCGGTGCAAAGAGCCTGTGATCAATCACAAAACAGAGGTTTATTAACATGAAATTTAGGCCCCCAGAAGCTTTTCCTGGGAGTATTTCCTTCAGAAATCCTTTCAAATTGAACAAAAACAACACTTTCGTTTTTTGTTTCATTTGAGTTTTGGGCGCCCATATGTTTTCCGAAACTAAACTGGCTCTAGATGCAGCCCTGATCCTACTTGACTAAAAAAACAAACAGGCTGAGGGGTCCACGCACCTTTTAGGTGCTTGCCTGCAGTTCATGTTAAACCTACCACCCACAGAATTGGATTTCATTTTAACACGACCACCCATAGAGAAAAAAAAGGCTTCCCATCCGCCCCCCCCCCCATGCCTTTTTTTCTGGAATAGCCCTAAGCGGAGGTTAAAAAGGTCAATTTGCTAAAATAAAGGAAATCTGTTAGAAGCGACATTGGACATGTACCTGTATTAAAAATTGAAGAATCCATTTTTTGCATTTAATTTTCATAGTAATGCACAATATAATTCTGTTAAAAAAAAAAAAAAAAAAAATAAGACTACTTTCACCGAAAAAGTACTGTTTCAACATGTAAGAATTTAAATAAGTTTTTCCAAATTAAGATTTTGGAATGTGTTGGATTTATCAAAAAGTAACCTTTTTATCTTTTTTATGTGTCCATACAATATCACAATCAGCATGTGAGGGTCAGATATTGCTGTATTTAAGTTTACGACAACTTATACATGCTCAACACATTAATATCCATTGGTACTGTTTTGCTATTATCTGAGAGAGGATGCACAGAGGGACATGGAACAGCGTTATTCAGGCATGTTGCAACCTTATGTTGCCAATGACCTGAAAGATGCAGCCTGGACGATGCTTAGGATTTAAGAAGAGTGAGAGTGATCACTCCCCTAGATTTAAATTTAGAAGAGCCAAAAACGCTCTTCTTATCGATCGGTATTATGCATTTCATAGTATGAAATCAATCTTCTTGGCCCAGAAAATACTCTTCCAAATTTTGTTCAAATGACCTTGAAATAGCCTGTAATTCGTTGAAGGACAAAGGCATATAGACTCGACAAATAAAAATTTGTGTTTTTAATATTTGTGTTTTTAATGTAGCATTGTTTCCATCATTTTGTGCTTACAGAAGTTTCAGCCGTCTTGGGCGTTTGGCGGGGGAGGAGGAATCTCCCGGGACAGGTCATCACACGAGAGAGTCGCAGAACAGTGGCCCTCGCTCGAATCGCTCTAGTCAGAATAAGTCCCAGGCCCAGCGAGCCGAGTCCACTTCGCGTCAGACACGTTCAAGGGACAGTGAGGGAGCTACCACGAGGGCTGCCCATGTCACTCCCACCCACGGCAGTCAGCATGTTTCAACCACCAGTCAACACACTCAAAGACCAAGCAGCCAGCAACAAAGGCCAGGCAGCCAGCAAAGACCCAAGTCAACTGTTGATTCGGACTGTAAGTATATTCAAGTAGTAAAATATTATTTGAGGGCGCTGTTATCTCGCTTGTTTCTGTTGGAATGCATTGACACACGACACTTTTGGTAAGAATAAAAGGCACTCAGATTACGTAATGGTAATTCTTAAAGTGTTCCAGAGAAAGGAAAACTAGTCAATTATTCACTACGGCTGTTCATTTAAATGGTGATGATATGAACATAATTCATGGTTGAGTACAACTGGTATCAATGAAAGAATAATAAACATTTGGTCAAAGGGGAGATAACTGAATCATCCATGTAGGGCATATTTATACAGATGAGGTGTCTTTATCTAATGCTGATTTGTTCTGATGTTTTTTCAGATTTTCTTTATAATTCATCAGCATATTTTGTAAATCCTCTAATAATTCAATCACAGGAAGTGAAATTTCTCGACATAAAATTAGGGGGAGATCAAATTTATTAGAACAGGAAATTGACAAAATGATTGAAGATCATGCAGATAATTCATCATTTCTGTGTTATTTTGTTCCTTTTATGAAGTGACCAAATTATGAGAACGACTGATTGAATAGTACACAAAATTATGAGTATTATTCACGGGGGCACTGTGCCATATGTTCATTTCACCTGTGTCATTGATTTTCAGACTCGCACCTGCCACAGTGTTTTTCGATCAGGTGGATTGGGCTGTACATTTTAACTTTTCTTTCAACAGTTTCGCTGATTGGCCTCGACAAAGGTCTGATCACTCCCAAAGAGAAGGAAAAATCGCCGGTCTCCCGAAGAAAACCAAAACCCGATGTCGGGACTTTATCGGTGGTGGAACACGTGAAGAAACACGGCATCTGTGTGGTACCAGTCCGCATGGCCATACTCTTCACTGGTGAGTTATTTTGTTGACATTGCTGTTGTTACCCCTCAGCCTGATTGGGCTCAGGGATATTGTTGTCGCCCCAACTGTCAGTCTGTCCATCCATCTGTTAACAGAATTAAATGCAGACACTGGTTTGAATTTACTAACAGCATGGATATATCATAGGTCTGAACGTCTGCCTGACCTCAATTGCATTATAAATGGAGGGTGGGGGGGAGGGGGGGTGTTTAATTCCACACTCAAGAATATTTTATTATAAATGATGTCATCTGTTTAATTCCACACTCAAGAATATTTTATTATAAATGATGTCATCTGCACCATGCCAGCTGTCAGTTTAAAATGTGAAATCTATTAGAAGCTGGATTTCATAGTTTTTGAGGGACTGCATTTGTTGAGATCGGGGGAGTAAAACTATTTTCATGTTTCTATGTAATGATTGCACATACTCCACTATTAAATCTTACCATAGAAAATCATGGCTATAACTGCTCGAGATAGTATGGAAATTAACTTCAATTTCTTTATTCCCTGAATTCTAGGTTCAAAGAGTATAACATGTCGACTAGAGAACCCTGTGCCTGGTGTTGAGGATGTATTCGTCAGTGTGGGGCTTGATAAACCGCTCATGTCTGAGCAACAAAAAAGGGAGCTAAATCCATTAATCCTCAAGATACACTCTGCCTCAAACATGCCTGACTCACCTATGCCTTACGACGAGCTCCGTGAACGGTAAATAGAGTTTGTCTCTCACATCCAAAGCTGTTCTGCTCAGCAAGCAGACATTAGGGGCATTTTTTTGTAATAGAATAAATAAATAAACGAATAAGTTGTCTGTGAGTGAGTTGAATCATAGATTTACATTGAGCATAATTTTATTTTAAGAATTATCCATGGTCTATATATATATTTTTTGATTTTCCTAAATTCTGTCCTAAGGCCACACAAAGTCAATTACTTGGTTCTCAGGCCCTGCTGTGTCCCTCCAAAACCCGCCGCATCAAATTTTTTTATCCCATTCGGAGTAAAAAAAAAAATATGGTTCTCGAGCACCGCCCGCCTCACTGAAAAATCGGCCGCTAGAATCGTTTTAACCTGTCCTATTATCATTGAAATATGTGTGAAAATAATTCTTAGTCCGTGGAACAAAGCTTGCGACAAGGAAATCAATTTGATCGAGATCGGAAAAATGAAAAATGCGACAGACTTGTTTGGCACATGGACTAGTAAAGGGAGATAATTTCATCAACTTCCTACTATGCGCTGTAACCTTCTGCGCACCTCGTGTATCTACCGGATGTTGAATGTTGGCATGAAAGATGGAAACCGGGAGTTCTCGATTTTGTCTCCACGATTGGATATCTCTACGTCGATTATATCTAGTCATGTCTGCATTAGTTTCGCTGACAATCGTCCGAAAGGGGGCTGCTATATGTCCGTGGACAATATGCCCAGTATTAGATTCGACAACCGTCAAAGAATTTGTGAACTTGGCGTTTGTTGGCGAAGGAGATTTTGACTGTGTGAACGTGCCAGAGGAGTTGAAATCTGAAACATTCGAGCGCGTGGTGTCTGTTAATTCATCAAATACTGGAACATTTCAGAGGATTTTCACATCGGCAAATATAGGGCCTGTGGTCAAAACATATGACAGATACTTTAGAGTTGAAATCGTCGACAAACAACCAACAAATGTCGATAACGTGAATTCTGAACAGGCGCAGCCGACCACGAATGCGTTTCATGTTTTGATGCAGAACAGATTACGGCTAGTGTTGCCCGACACTCAACCCGCAGAAACCAACAAAAAGGTTTCACTGAGTAACTGCATAATTGAATGGTGTCGTGACCTTGGATTGGGGTTTTCTCCAGAAACTGTCAACTCCATAGGAAAACGGTTTGTAGCTAAGTTCTGTTCCAGCAATGTTGAACAGTTGTTCCATTGACATTTCATGATGGTTCATGAAACACTTTCGTTAATGCGTTGGTATTTCGTTTGTGCAGTTTCTGCCTAATGGACAGTATTGATATTCTGTGATGTGAAATGAGATACATACAGTGTCATTTTGCTCTGTGGAACTCCTTTTATGCGTTAATAATTCGTTTGTGGCGTGACAGTTTCTGTCTATATCGAACAGCGTACATGTATTGACATTCTGTAATGTCAAGTGAGAGACAGACTTTCTGCTTCGTGGAAGACTTTTCATGCGTTGGTACATGTACATGTATTTTGTGTTGCGCAGTCAGGTTCGAAAAGTATTCATACATGTACACTGTCACATTCCGTGATGAATAAATGTAATAAATGAGATAAATGAGATACATGTAGTTTCTGCTTCAATCAGAGTTTGGGTGAAAAATTGTTCGTTCAGTTTGAATAAAAATTGAAAGTTTCAAATTTCCTGAAATCAGTAGTCCGGTCTTTCTTGTCAGTTGTCAATGATGAAACAACAGCATCAGATGTGACCTTCAGTAGAATCTCAGAAAGATTCAGACCATTTCCTCATTGAGTTACTCATCAACATGCATAACATAGCAACCTGTGAAAATACAGATATCTTTTATTTATTTTAGAGATAAATAACATCTTCGAAAAGCACTGCTACATGTACACGTACAGAGGAATTTTGAAAAAAAACCAAAACCTGCCTCCCTCACCACTTTTTGGAAAGTCATGGCCTGAGAACCAATTAATTAACTTTGTGTGGCCTAATCTAACTGAAATTTTTTTGTTATCAAGTTCTCTCCCCTGATTGTGTTATTATGGAGTTACATCCCCTGATTGTGACATGGTAGTATTTACATGCTATCTGTTTGTATCCACAGGTGTTCCCCTGTATACTGTAAATATAAGTTATACAAACAGCCTCACCACATCAGCTCAGGTAAAGAGCATACCAGGAATATCTACTGGGATGATGTTAATGTCTGTTTAACAGGTGAGATCATTTTCTTTGTACCAATTCGGCAAGGGTCGAAATGAATTCTGCCTGATAATTGTGTACTGCAGTGAAATTTGACACCTGACTTTACTTGAAGTCACAGAAAATTAGCATTCCTTGTCAGAAACTCTCTGTCCTGATAAAGTTTGAACTTGAAGACCCAAGCCAAGATACAAAAAATCAGTTCTAATACAGCATAAAAATATTTTGCCAAAACTCGCATATTTATCGCATGAAAACACGTCTTGGGAAAATGGCATTGTCCATGAGGTTGGCAAAACAGGTGTAACATTTCTACTCTTTCTGAGGCAGCAATGATTGTAAGATGTCCAATTTTCCATGACAATACATTGTGTTGGGATTTGAGAAATTGGTATGAGAACCGGTGAAAGGGTTAATGATTTTTGAAGTGGTAATTTATTAGAACGACTGATATTTTGTCAACAAAAAGTTTTAATTGGTGGTGCAATTATTAGGCTAGACCACTACTGTAGAAAAATAAAAAATAAAAGTTGTTGAGGCATGGATTTGAGGCATTGATGTATAGAATATATATGGAGGTACAGAACTTTGAACAGATCTATTTACAGTTTTACTGGCTTGTTTATTGCAGGTGTGTTGGAACCTTCGGAATTCCGACAATTTCTGAATGGACCCGCATTGGAGATTGAAGTTCATGACAGAGACAGGCGGCAGGAATCGTTGAAGTCCAAACCTACATTATTTGGAGATGACCTGGAAGACGAAAAGATCAACAATGTTGGAACCGTGACAAGTAAGTTTCCAAAAAACGAACAGATTAGAAATAAAGTGGAACCTGTCTAGACGAACTAGGAACTTTGCGTTTAAACAGGGTTCTGTTTTGTTGAGGTTCAAATCAGTGAATAGTGGAAGTTTGTTGCCATGGTAATTTTGTCATTATAACAGGACTCTTTCGGTCATGGGAAATCCTGGGAAGTCAATGGAATTTGTGTCCGGTCGTGCAGAACTTTCCAAATAACCTTCCATGGTCCATACTTTTTGTGAATTCAGGAAAGGTCAAACCTAACTAGGCTGTCTTTTCTCATTTTCCCAGGTAGAAGAACATTACATAATCCATTTCAAGCGAGAGACAAACCTTGGGATCCGTACGGACTGGCCAAACTTGACCTTTCAGAGCTTTTACTGGGCAACCGTTTTTTGAACCTGAAGGTGCCTATTCATTCGTGCAAGCCGCCAGATATTTTGGGGTTAACAGACAAGCCCGGGGAGAGAGTGGTGGGAATTCCTGGAGCTGTGGACGGTCCAGGTAAAGGCAACAACTCTGACATCTGATTATTGTTTTTGAGCATTTATTTTAACACAGCTGGGGATGTGGAAATACGATAGTGGAATCTCAGTTAGCCTCCCTTTGTGACTTCTTCAAATTGGTGGTCAAACTAGTTGGCCTGCCTACAGAATGGTGAGACTGATTTAACTCAGTAGGATGTAATTAGCGCTGCATGTTGTTGTTGCAGACCTCCATATGGACAATAAGAAATCATGTTTCCTCGCTTTGTCGGAATTGAAAAATGTGTTTGATAACATATATATTAAGACTATAAGTAGAATTTGAAATTCACAGAGCTTAAACCAGGATTTCCATGAATTTTTCTTAAAATGCATCAAAATCACTGATGTATTGATTTCTATTCTCCTATTTATTCAAACCTTCCCTGTACGCCACTTCATGAAATCATATGCCACGTTTAAAAATTATAACTTTGAATTCCGATGAATATTTCTTTACATGCAGTGAAATCGCTGATTGTATTGAAATCTATTTTGCCAGTTTCTCAGCCGTTGCCTGCAGGTCACTTCATGGAATCCAATGCCATGTTAAAGGTTGTTGTGGAGCTGGCTTACCCTTTGGCCACCCCCGATGACATCGCTGCCAAGAAAAATATTGAGTCCACCTTTGAGGTATAATATGACACCCATTGCTTAATATAATTGAACATGAGTAACCAAAAATTTAGTCACTTTTATACAAGGTACCGTGCATGGGATTATATTGAATCATTGTAGGGGAGCAACCCGACTTTAAATATAAGGCTTTACAAAGATGATTGTTTCTCGAGCCTTGTCCACATGCTCAAAAACCTCCCTCGTGAAGCCTTTATTTCGCCAGACTAAGTGGAAAAAAAATATATATATATATGACGTGCCTCTTTTGTTGTCCCCCGCTACTTAGTAGGGGGGGGACTTAGAAACACCGGTGTCCGTAATTCCGTAATTTCGTAATTCCGTGATTCCGTAATTCCGTGATTCCGTAATTCCGTAAGATTTTCTTGTCCGGACAATAACTCATGAATGATTCAACCGATCAACTTCAAACTTGGGGTGTGTCTTGACATTGGGCAGAGGACGGTTGGGATTGTTTTTCAGCAATGTGCGTAATCCAATATGGCCGCCGTCAGCCATTTTGGATTATAAGCAGTTCGATCTTAGATTTTCTTGTCCGGACAATAACTCGTGAACGATTTAACCGATCAACTTCAAACTTGGAGTGTGCCTTGACATTGGTGAGAGGGCGGTTGGGATTGTTTTTCAGCAATGTGCGTAATCAAATATGGCCGCCGTCAGCCATTTTGGATTATAAGCAGTTGGATCTTAGATTTTGTTGTCCGGACAATAACTCGTGAACGATTTAACCGATCAACTTCAAACTTTGGGTGTGCCTTGACATTGGTGAGAGGACGGTTGGGATTGTTTTTCAGCAATGTGCGTAATCTAATATGGCCGCCGTCAGCCATATTGGATTATAAGCAGTTGGATCTTGTCCGGACAATAACTCGAGAACGATTCAACCGATCTACTTCATATGTGGGGAGTGCCTTGACATTGTTGAGAAGAGGATTGGAATTGTTTTTCAAGGACCGTGTGCTTGATCCAATATGGCCACCATCAGCCATACTGGATTTCATTGGATTTTAAGCAGTTTGATCTTGTCCGGACAATAACTGGAGTACGATTCAACTGATCTACTTCAAACTTGGGGAGTGCCTTGACATCGGTGAGAGGACGGTTGGGATTTTTTTTCAGCAATGTGCATAATCCAATATGGCCGCCGTCAGCCATATTGGATTATAAGCAGTTGGATCTTAGATTTTCTTGTCCGGACAATAACTCGTGAACGATTTAATCGATCAACTTCAAATTTGGGGTGTGCCTTGACATTGGTGGGAGGACGGTTGGGATTGTTTTTCAGCAATGTGCGTAATCTAATATGGCCGCCGTCAGCCATATTGGATTATAAGCAGTTGGATCTTGTCTGGACAATAACTCGAGAACGATTCAACCGATCTACTTCATACCTGGGGAGTGCCTTGACATTGTTGAGAGGAGGATTAGGATTGTTTTTCAAGGACGTGCTTAATCCAATATGGCCACCATCGGCCATACTGGATTTCATTGGATTTTAAGCAATTTGATCTTGTCCGGACAATAGCTGGAGTACGATTCAACTGATCTACTTCAAACTTGGGGAGTCCCTTGACCTTAGTGAGAGGACAGTCATGTATTATGTTTTATGGATGTGCATAATCCAATATGGGTGCCATCCGCTCAGGGAGTAATCCAGAGATTTTTTGGGGACGCCGGTGGGGGAGGGTCGAGGGAGGGGGGTCTCCCCCCTCTCTCGTGCGGAGCGAAAAAAAA
Source organism: Hanleya hanleyi (assembly GCA_036873755.1). NCBI lineage: Eukaryota > Metazoa > Mollusca > Polyplacophora > Lepidopleurida > Hanleyidae > Hanleya > Hanleya hanleyi. Next base: position 68,149 of record JAVTVY010027381.1, on the reverse strand, counting down.
ATGGAATTTGACATCATCCCTGGATCAGTGTAGAGTACTATATTGAGGATTCTTGAAAATCACATCAACAACAATAAAGCCAAATGGCAAACTTCATGTATTAATACTGTTTTGTGTTCATCCTTTGTGGAAATTTCATTACCTATATGTCAATCCGTCTTTCTCTCATGTCCCTAATTATTTTCATTTTCGTCACTGTGCTGTTGTTGTACGTTGTTAGGCCTAGGTGTTTCAATTTCCTGAGAATGTTCTGATTGTTCCTGGTCTGAAGTGTCCCGTTCGTCAGTTTCATTTTCGTGTATATCCTCTCAGATTTGTTCGTCCACCGAAGCACCAGTTTCCGTGTCTCCGCCACGTGCACGTTTTATAAAATGCAAAAGAGTTCGCTGATCAGTAGGTTTATCGTCTACACATTTTCGTTTTGACCAGTAGTTTTATTATGGCTGAGACCAGACGTTCTTGGACGACTCATTTTATCAAATCGTGTAAACCGTGCTCTTTTAAATTATACAACGACGACAACTTTTGACGATCGGTAGGCGCGCGTAAAATTGTCAGACTCGAAGCGGAACCGGACTGGAGTACACAGTAACACTACCCTCGTCAATAATAAAACAGTGAAAGTTGTTCACTATTTAAACTTCAACCTTGAGAATGTATTTAATATACAAAACTAAACTGTAGTCGATGAGAAATAAACGTTGTTTTTGTAAAAATCCGATGTGTCCTGTCCGTTTTTACTGTAAAATTCAAGTCGGAGTTTTTCCATGTTCTGCTGAATTGTAGTGGCGCGTAGGCTCTAACACAGTGCTAGGATGTCTGATTTACCGCGAGGTTAGTTTGGATTTTTTTTTTTTTTTTTTTTTTCGTTTTCATTTGGGCGCGAGAGTTTGGGCGCCCATACCGGTATACCGGTAGCAAAACCTTCCTGGATTACTCCCTGCCGCTGTATTAGATTATGTTAAGCTCATCAGCGATATCTTCATTTTCAAATCATACTCTTATCAATGATATGAGATATCATCGACAAAAAAAAATCGACCATAGAGGTCCATGGCCCCCGCAGCAGCAGCGCCAGTTATGGTGGATGTAATCCACCATAACTGGTGCTGCTAGCGGGGGACATGGACCTCTATGGTCGATTTTTCGAGTAAATCTGCCCCAGTTACCCGTTTCTCCCAGTCCCACGGTCGCTACCAAACTAACTGGCTCATCCCGATTTGTCAAAATAGGTCGTAGATCATTTTCTTCCTGTTCGATGTCGTAAAACTCAACTTTATGTTGAAGAGTAGTCTCCCCTTCACCAGCAAAAGTGAGAATGCGACTACTATGTTCTCAGAGCTCCACGCTGGCCGCCATTTATAATGTTGAGTCAGATAGTCCATTAACACCAACTGCATTGAAGTCACTGGAACGAGGTTTGAACAGTAAACGAGCGATGGACAACAGCGTCGAGCATTATGTCAATTTGTCACCGTAGTTTCACTTTCATTTCAAGTTCATTCGGGAGTAAACACGGTTGTGAAGAAATTATACTTGGCGAATTAGACCTACTTTGCATCATAATTTGCGATGAGAAAAAGAAAACAAACACTTCTCCCCTCACCACTATTTAAAAAAAGTGCATGAGAAACTAATAGTCAAGTTTGTACGCCCCAATGTAAGTGAGATGTTCAAACGACAGATTGGAGTCGCATTTATATTTACGGGAAAATCTAATAACCAGAACTGTGGATGTACATGTTTGTAGGACATTACATTTTAAAGTTCAGTTTACAGCGATTGTAATGAAATCTACCCAGTTTAATTCAGTTTATGATAAGCTTTCCAGAAATAACATTCATAAATTATAATAAAAATATCTTTAATATCCTCATCATAAAAACTATGATTGCCAATGTTCGTAGTTCATTTTTGTCTCTGTTTCTTGCAGTGTCCATTTGGTAGACTGGTTTTCAAATTTGATTACAAGAATACGAGTCTACTCCAAAAACTTCAAGCAGTTGTGACGACTATCAATGCTCGGGCATTAGGGCTTGACGATATGCCACAGCACGTCATTGATGCTGCACTGTCCACATACAAACTCTCTATGTGAGTAGCCTATTTATTTTTTTTTTTTTTTACATATTTCTCTCTCAAGGGTTTGTCAAAATAATGTTCTTGAACAGGAGTTGTTTGATGTTTTGTTTTATTTACTGGAAGTAGTATTGTTGATAGCCGACTCTTCAAGTAGCTTTAAGAAAAGTGTTGGTTTCATGCAAATTGTATTAAACTACTGCAACAGTAACGTCGTTTTCAACCTTGATATGACTGAAATATTAAGGGGAGACGCGCGTTGACGTATCGGGGCTGATCAATAAAAAAATGGAAAATGAAATTTTGTATTTTTTACGTCCATAATGTGCCCAAATTTCACATAAATAAATTTATTGGCTGACAAGATCATTGAAAAGAGTTTAATTAATACTTAATTACTCATGTTGTTAAACTGTCTCTGTCATTATTCGCCAAAAACTGCTGAAAACGGCATTGTTGTTGTTGCAGCATATGTCCGCACATCATTGGAAAGCGGAAGTTCCAAGCTGTAACTTGAATTTGGGTTAGATCGGCAATCGCCGCCTCAATCCGTTGTATTCCCGAGAGAAAATCTCGTAGAACTCTTACGGAAACACCCATATATGGCAGAAGCTCATTATCATACGGCTCGGGGTCTCGGAACATCCTTTTATGGCGAAAGCTCATTACCATATCACTTCGGGGGATACGGAGCTTCCCGAGTGACCTCAATTGGAGTGTCTGGTCATGCGCGCTCGGTCACTTCCTTAGCAACCGCTCAGATCGAAATGGAGGATTTTTGATCGCTTCAACTGTTTGAAGCGTGAAAGAAACAATTTTTGTATCGTTGGAACGTGCCAAGTTGTCAAAGAAATAGTAGAAACGACTCGTGGCTGTAGAAACCGAATAAAACTACAGTTTTTACGCTCCAGAGCGCCACTTTGATGGCGTACACACAACCATTTGGCTAGCAAATGTTTATAGCCCATTTTCTCTAAAATCAGTTTTCCGGCCAAAATCGTTCCTAAGGAAAAATTGTTTGCCGCTATTTATTTATGGATCTTCAAGAAAAATTCAGGGAATATTCCTACGATATGAACACACATTATTAAATGGTTTTCAGTGAGAAATTATGTTATGTGGCTGTTACCTGGGAACCTTTTGTGGCAATTTTTTCAGTGAAAAGTATTATCAACTTTGTAGTTGTGTAAATCAATGATCATCACCATAATACCATATAAAAATGTTCTAATAATGTGCATACACGCTCAGTAATGTAAAATATGAATATTTTGTGCAATAAAAATCAAAACGCAGGTCAAACGATATTTCCTCGTGACGTTTATTGAAAATGTCCAGGTGGCGCTGCTGATGTGGTTCTAGTCACATGACCATCATCATTTGCATACAATCATATTTTATCCATCCCTGCACCTGTACAAAATTTCATGGTCATAGGTCTAGCAGAACCAGAGATCCAGCATATGCGCCCAAGTCAACCCACGTCTCCCCTTAAACCCTACTACTCACTCACCCCTGCAATAGGATGAGTCTAAGTTTGGTCATGATTGTTTTACCGCAGTAAACAAGCAATTATTTCTTAAGTAACCACACTCCATCTTGTACTGGTGGTTCTTGTAAGCCAACAGCTGATTTGTAATAGGATAATATTGCTTATAACAGTGAGCAACAGAGAAGCCGTGACTTGGACATAGTGACAGGGTTCCAGGTTATGGATGGCATACTACACCTCTTTGTGTTGGAGGGGCTCCGGGATAAGGGTATACGCCGGATATGGGAGGCCCTACCACAACCGGAGAATGAAGGTATGGCTTGCATTTTATTATGCATTTTTCTATCCCTTTTGTACAATGCAAGTTTTGAGTTCTTGTTGACCCAGTCTTGTGCCACTCAAGTTGCAGAAAATTAATTAAAAATGCACTGACTTAAATGATTCGTAAATAATTCATAACTAAACTGGTCTGGTATACTTCAGTAGCGTTAATCCCACCGTAAATGTGAAATTTCCCACCATAAAATCAGGGCATGATCAAATTCATAAGAACAGAAAGTTGAGAAAATAGTGCAAAACCCACTATTTCTGTGTTATTTTAATGATTTTCAAGGCTGATCAAATTTATTAGAATCGCTGATTGAATTTTGGGGGATGATCAGATTTTAATAGGTGGGTATTTGCCATAAAATGACAGGAATACCTCTCCAGCACAGATACAGGCCGGGTCATACCTAAGACTTGAAAAATGGAACTTGTTGCTTCCTCGCTTACGCTCAGCATTAAGAGGATAGAACAAGGACTGGTTCGCTCGGTGTCAGTATAATGTGACTGAGTGGGGTGTCATGTCTGCCTACGGCATGATATTTCAGTGGGACAGCACTATAACATGGCAGCATTAGATCTGCTCTGTTACAAGTAGGTTCCCCTTCCCCTCCCCCTCCCCTCCCTTCCCTTCCCCGTCGTGATATAGCTGAAAAAATGTTGAAAGCGACGTTAAACCCTATTCACTCCCTCACTCACTCCAGCACAGATAGCCCGATGGGGCTTCCGGTGATTGACCTTGAGTGTCACTGTGCACAATTCTGGAAAGAATTGAGGGTTCCTCAGACAGTTTACTGTAAGAGGCGATTAACTTGGGCACCCATGGAGTTTCTGGGTGTAAAAAGGAATAGGAGCAGTCCTTGGTGTGAAAAGAAATAGGACCCAAATGTCGTGATATGAGTGAAATATTGTTGAAATCAAATCATTATTCATATTCACTTAAATAGTCACTCTAGCACTGATATTATTCCTTGCATGATATATATCCTCTCTGTGACATTCACAGATGTGACGGTATTGTACAACTCTGACTACACGTTCAGCGAGCGACTGTATGGACCCCTGGACGTTGATTTGTGTCGTATCAAACTTCACGAGCCTTTACAGACGATTATACAGCAACCCTTGCTCTATATACGAGACATGGTACCAAAGCCATGCTTCGAATCTCTAGTCAAGTTAGAAGAGGTAAGGTCCTCACGAGGAAAACTAAAAATTCTGCTCCCCTGGATAAGGATACACTTGTCCCGGAAAAACTCCATCATGAAGATTTAGTCTTCACAATTAATAGATATCTGGTACAGTACAAGAAACAGGCCTAGCGAACACCTCCACACACACACCTCAGTTCCTTGTCCATCCATCTGTTCCCGTGTTCTCGAGGTCAATTCCGTGTGCATGGACCAGAAATCCTGGCACTCACCTCATCCAATCCTTACACTCACGAAGTGTTCCACGGCGGCGGACAAAGTTCAATGGAGATCCTTACCAGTTCTTCCCCGAAGTCAGTTCGGCCTTTCCACTTGAACATCGCTCTCTATGTGATGGGGTGTTTATATGACACACTACCAACGCTTCGGTAAAGAGGTGATGGTGTATAAGTTATTGGAGAAAAACAGACCCCTGCCATGAAAGTTTAGCCCGAAGTCTCCGGCTATTTCCGTCGAAAACTTTCAGGTCAAGCGGACCAAGAAAGATCCTGGATATTAGTGAAAATTTGTCCAGGTGCATGGAACTTGTGTGGAGTGTGGAATATTTCAAGAGTGCAAAGATTGGATTGGGGCGAGTGCCAGGATTTCTGGTTCATGTACACGGAATTGGCCCCGAGCACAGGGAAATAGATAGATGGACAAGGAACTGAGGTGCATGCAGGCCTGAGAAAGAAGTGAAGACAAAACGTAGATAACGCTGTCCCCATGTCAACATGATTGTAACCCAATTTTTTGGCCCTGATTTGTAGATTGATTATTTTGGGAAGCACTTTTTGAATGACGATCTGGAAATATAATATTGAATATATGGTTGAACGCATTCGAACTGCTCGAAAAACAGAATCGGGAGAATAAAATGGGTTATCCAGCTGCAGATGGCAACGGGGAGCAAATCTTGTAACTGCCCTTTATCTCATAGTCATTGAAATACAATAGCAGGACAGGACTATTCATCAATGGAAGTACTGTAATTCAATGAGATAGAGGGCGCTGGTGTTCCAGCAGTTACAAGATTTGCTCCCCTTAGCCATTAGCTGGATCACCCCATTAGGCCATGATAAGACCAACGTTGGTTGCCTGTAGGACAAAACAGGGTCAACATAGGGTTGATTTCTACAGGGTTAACTTCTTTCTTGTACTGTAGTTGTCAATGTCCAGGATGATAAGAACTGTGAGCAAAAAAAAGAAAAATTGTTGAAAACGACGTTAAATCATACTCTATCACTACTTATGGTTGTCGCACTCAATAACCCTGTCAGGTTGTGCAATTCCTGAGGTGCATGTCTCACATCTTTGACATATCAGGATGCTAGAAATTACATGAAATAACCACAAGCTGCCTCTTATGTTTGCAAAAACAATGCATACCCTATATCTTTCTTGGATAGCATTTGATATATGTACATTTTTTTTACAGCTCCTCCGAGTGGTGCGTATGCGTGACGCTGTACGGAACTCTTTGTTCCCCACGGCAGAGATGGTTGTGTCCATGAGTAAAGAGTTTGGGGTTCCCCTCACTGCCAAAGATTTCCACGGTAAATCTGATCAAATCCAACTATTCGATCAACGTTCAGTTGATCTGTGTAATAATTCAGCCACAGGAGTGAAATTTCCCACCATGAAATATGGGGGTGATCCTATTTATTAGAACAGGAACTTGACAATATGTTTCAAAATTATGCATATAATCTTTTATTTGTTCGTTATTTTACCTCGTTGGCTCCGACAAGCCGCTGTGAGCGTTTTTGGTAGTCATTCTCCACGGTCCATCGACAACCGATCCATGGAACTTTTTTTGTAAGATCACAAAGGTGGTGTTCGCTTTAGATAGGGAAGCTATCTGACGATTTCTTACAGTCTACATACTGAATTATCAGATAAAGAATAATCAAGGCCCACAGATAAACACAACCAGACTTACAGTGGTTCAAACCTGTCGTATTGGCTTATTTTGCACTTTTCGGTGCATTTACAGTCGACATTTTTGTTGCAAAATTATGACATCTTTAATCAAAATCATGTTTTGACTGAATATTTCAGAATTATTATGCCCCCCCTCTAACTAGAGGGGGGGCATATAGTGATCGCTTTGTCCGTCCGTCTGTCTGTCTGTCCGTCCGAATTTCTTGTCCGCGCGATATCTCGGTTAATAATTGATGGACAGGATTGAAACTTGCATGGAATGTGGCCAATGGCTCATAGTTGTGCAGCGTCGAGTTTTTTCCGAGTTCCGGTATCATTTTCAAGAGTTATGGCCCTTTTTCTGAAATCTCTGTGAATGGGACTTGTCCGGGCTGGATCTTGGTTAATATTGTATGAACAAGTATGAAATTTGCATGACATGTGGTCAGTGCCCCACAGTTGTGCAGCGTAAAGTTTCTCCCCGTTCCGCCTATATTTTCAAGAGTTATGGCCCTTTGTTCCTGAAATCTCCGTGAATTGGGACTTGTCCGGGCTGGATCTTGGTTAATATTGTATGGACAATTATGAAATTTGCAGGGTATGTGGTCAGTGCCCTGTAGTTGTGCAGCGTGAAGTTTCTTCGCGTTTCGCATATATTTTCAAGAGTTATGGCCCTTTGTTCATCAAGTCTTTGTGAATTGGGACTTGTCCAGGCTGGATCTCGGTTAATATTGTATGGACAAGTATGGAATTTGCAGGATATGTGGTGAGTGCCCTGTAGTTGTGCAGTGTGACGTTTCTCCGCGTTTCGCATATATTTCAAGAGTTATGGCCCTTTTGTTCTTGAAATCTTTGTGAATTGGGACTTGTCCGGGCTGGATCTCGGTTAATATTGTATGGACAATTATGGAATTTGCATGATATGTGGTCAGTACCCCATAGTTGTGCAGCGTGAAGTTTCTCTGCTTTCGGTTATATTTTGAAGAGTTATGGCCTTTTGTTCATCAAACCTAAAGAATGGGATATATTTATTTGTCCAAAGCACATTCCAAAGTAGATCACATAGGTCCTGAAGTATGAAATTGCCCCAAAAAGAGTGAATTGGATGCAAAATTCAAGTTCACGATCGCTTCATAATTTCACCACAATATACTCCCAAGGAATGTAGGTCTCATAACCAGGTCACATTTTTGAATTTGGCGAAAGTCCCGGGTGGAATATGTACATGTATTATGCGAGGCATGCCGAAAAAAGTGACTGAAACAGAATTTTTATAATTAGCCAAATTAGGCCTCCACAGACCAATACAAAACAGAACAATGGTGGAGCAGTGTCGGATTAAAGCGGAAGGGGGGCATACAATTGAGCAATCTCTGATTGCTTCCTTGCTGCGTTTGTTGTTCAAAATAGCTAAAATTGGTTTTGGTTAAAGGTTTCCTATTTTTGTAACAAAAGAAAATCTGCACCGAAAAGTGCATAAAAATACGAAAATAAGCCAATGTACCAACTTTGATGCACCATAAATCCGTTTTCGTGCATTTGCAGCCCTTCATTATTTCGTGTCTTATAATTCAGCATGTAGGCTGTACAAAATGGTCCATTTCATATCCTTTTGATAAAAATGAAAGTTTGGCCCTGTAAACCGAATAGCTTGAGGACGATTCCCTATGTAAAGCGAACACCACCTTTCCTCCCTTAAATGATCACAAATATGGGACAAGTAAACCCATCTGACATCAGTACTTTAAGTACTTTGATTATTTATATGAATCACCAAAGCATCAGGGATTGTAAAAATATATAGTTTACCCTATCTAAGGTACCCATGGAAAATCTCAGTGCCATTATTATACCATATGCGGAAATTAACATTTTTGCATAATTTATTCCGTCTAGTAATGAAAATATATTCCATAGGCAATGAGTTAATGATTTTAAAGAGTAATCAAACTTATTAAAACAGCTGATTGAATTTTGTCCCCAAAATTGGGAGTGATTGAATTATTAGAGAGATTAGCATCAACAAATGCATGTCTCAAATTACACCGAGGACTGAGGTGCTCTAAGGCAGTCGTTTAAAGAGGAGAATCTAAATCTTATCCTGCTAAAGTCAGGAGGTGGCAACATTTCATCAGCATTTGAACCAACAAGATATGGTTCAAATACGTTGTCGGACCAGAGCTCACATCCCAAACACTTTACATACTGGTCACACGGCGGACAAGCAAACTTCTGGTCCGTCGGCAGCTTTGATTAACCACAAACAATGCAGAAAAAATGAAGCCATTTTCTTCGACCAACCTGAAAATTTGTGCAGATATTTTGTCTAATCTCTGCGCCTGTTCAAAATCTCATGGCTGTATGTTTAGTAGAACCGGAGATATGCTATATAGTCAACCAGCCTCACCCCTTATTAAAATGAGATAAAAGATAGAATCGAGAGAAAATTGTGATCATTGTATTCAATTGGACTCCTCTGCTGTCATTCCTCAGAGCTGGCACCTGGGAATGAGGTTGTGGTGAGACATGAATCTCCAGTGGAATTAGCTGCCCCGTCATTTCCTCAGCCCAGTCGAGACTGGACACCCATTGATCACTACAACCCAGCATACGTCGAGCAGAAGGTGGTCAGAGAAACAACGGGGACATTGCACAACTTTATCAGTGAAAACATTGTAAGTGAAAAAGCAAGGGAGAACGATTTCTGATTCTCTTCATATTCCGATTTTAAATAAAATGAGAAAACAAGGATGAATTTCTTTCAGACTGCACGAATCGCACTGTCCACAAATGTGTAACTGTGGTACATTTGCAAGTTTACATAATTATAAAGATAATCTTCCAAATTACAGGATTTATACCCTGTTTCCTGTTTTTAATGACTTTAATTTGAACAATTTCAATGGTATTAAATTTAACTACGGTACATCTTTAATGATGAAGATATAAGTGTAGGCTTGCAGGCTCACAATATTTGTATGCCAGTACAGGAATATATTGGGATATGGGAATATGATACAGGTTCATCCTTTTCGTCATGTGAATCTTTTGAAATCATTTTCAGAATGAGGTCAAGTTGGCTAGTAATTTCAACAAGCGTCGTCGAGAGAAGACGATGCCAGTGACTGTTCATGCCGACGTGAAGGTGACGCACAACTACAGCACCCAGTCCCTCAACTCTACAGAGCTGGCCAAGGAGAAACTGAGACAACAACTTTCACAGGTAAAATACCAGATCAACTTCGGAGCGAGAGATACAGGTTACACATGGATTTCTCCAGATAAAACTGGATCCTCTTACAGTTTACCTGATAATCTGTATTCTCTTATCCGTTTACCATTTCATATTGAAGATTTGCACCATTTGGCTGAATAATAATAATCTCAAGTTTCACACGCACCTTTTTTGAGAAAAAAAAAAAGGCAAGGGAGGGAGGCCTTTCTTTTTTTTTTTTTTTATCCCCTGCCACATAAGTGGGAGGGACTTAGAAACACCGGGCGTCCGTAATTCCATTATTTCATCTGTCCGTTACACATTTCTTGTTCAACCAATAACTCGAGAACTATTGAACCGATGGACTTCAAACTTGGAGAGTGCCTTGACATCGGTGAGAGAACAGTTGGAATTGCTTTTCAGTTATCTGTGTAATCCAAGATGTCTGCCATCAACCTTCTTGCATTGTCAGCAGTTGGATTTTTATACATTTCTTGACCGACCAATAACTCTAGAACTATTGAACTGATCGGTTGCAATTGCTTTTTCATTTACCTGTGTAATCCAAGATGGCCACCATCAGCCATCTTGCATTGTCAGCAGTTGGATCTTTTCACATTTCTTGTTCAACACATAACTCAAGAACTATTGTACTGATCGACTTAAACGGGAAGAGTGCCTTGACGTCATGAGAGGATGGTTGGGATTGCTTTTCAGTTACCTGCATAATCCAAGATGGCCACTGTCAGCCATCTTGAATTTTAAGCACTTGGTTTTTGTCTGAGTAATTATTCAAGAATGATGGAACTGACCTAAAATTTGGAGAGTGTCTTGACATTGGTGACAGGACAGTTGGGATTGCTTTTTCAGTTACCTGTGTAATCCAAGATGACCGCCATCAGCCATTTTGCATTGTCAGCAGTTGGATCTTTACACATTTCTTGTCCAACAAATAACTCAAACTATTGAAGTGATCAACTTTAAACTTGGAGAGTGTCTTGACATCAGTGAGAGGACAGTTGGGATTGCTTTTCAGTTACCTGTGTAATCCAAGATGACTGCCTGCCAGCCATCTTGGATTTTCAGCAGTTTTGTCCGGACAGTAACTTAAGAACTGTTGAACCAATTGACTTGTAGTTAGTTTGGCTCATTAGGCAGATCTCTATTTTCAAAATCATACTATTTATCAATCATATGGGATATCATCGGCCAAAAAAAGCATTAGTGGTGCTGCTGCTGCGGGGGACGTGGACCTCTATGGTCGATTTTTTGTTTCTTTCTTTCACACAGGTCAAATATGCCCATAATTTCTGGCAAACTGGTGTACTACAATTTGCATGAAACCAACAATGTTCTTTATATTACTTGAAGATTCAGCCTTCAACAATACTATTTCTTTCAAATAAACTAAACCAAGTCCTCGAATGTCCAAGAACATTATTTTGGCAAAACTTTGAGAGAAATACATGTAAACGGGGGGAGGGGGGGATTTTTATGCCCCCCCTCTAATTAGAGGGGGGCATATAGCGATCGCTTTGTCCGTCTGTCCATCCATCCGTCTGTCCGTCGGAATTTCTTGTCCGTGCGATATCTCGGTTAATATTTGATGGACAGGATTGAAACTTGTATGGAATATGGCCAGTGCCTCGTAGTTGTGCAGTGTAGAGTTTTTTTCCGAGTTCCGGTATAATTTCAAGAGTTATAGCCCTTTTTCTGAAATCTCTGTGAATGGGACTTGTCCGGGCTAGATCTTGGTTAATATTGTATGGACAAGTGTGAAATCTGCATGATATGTGGTCAGTGCCCCACAGTTGTGCAGCGTAAAGTGTCTCTCCGTTTCGCTTATATTTTCAAGAGTTATGGCCCTTTGTTCCTGAAATCTCCGTAAATTGGGACTTGTCCGAGCGGGATCTTGGTTAATATTGTATGGACAATTATGAAATTTGCAGAGTATGTGGTCAGTGCCCTGTAGTTGTGCAGCGTGAAGTTTCTCCGCGTTTCGCATATATTTTAAGAGTTATGGCCCTTTGTTCATTAAATCTTTATGAATTAGGACTTGTTCGGGCTGGATCTCAGTTAATATTGTATGGACAAGTATGGAATTTGCAGGATATGTGGTCAGTGCCCTGTCGTTGTGCAGCGTGAAGTTTCTCCGCGTTTCGCATATATCTTCAAGAGTTATGGCCCTTTTGTTCTTGAAATCTTTGTGATTTGGGACTTGTCCGGGCTGGATCTCGGTTAATATTGTATGAACAAGTATGGAATTTGCATGATATGTGGGCAATGCCCCATAGTTGTGCAGCGTGAAGTTTCTCTGCGTTCGGTTTTATTTTCAAGAGTTATGGCCCTTTGGTCATCAAACCTAAGTGAATGGGATATATTTATTTGTCCAGGCTGGATCTCAGTCCATAACCGATTTGGACTGGGAAAATGGCTATAAAATTGTTATTCTACATTCCAAAGCAGACCACATAGGTCCTGAAGTATGAAATTGCCCCAAAAAGAGTGAATTGGGTGCAAAATTCAAAGTTCACGATCGCTTCATAATTTCACCACAATATACTCCCAAGGAATGTAGGTCTCATAACCAGGTCACATTTTTGGATTTGGCGAAAGCCCCGGGCGACCATCTTGCATCAAAACATTGTATTATTACTTGTTGGTCGATACTTGGAATATGTATTATGCGAGGCATGCCGAAAAAAGTGACTGAAACAGAATTTTTATAATTCTCTAAATTAGGCCTCCACAGACCAATACAGAACAGAACAATGGCGGGGCAGTGTCAGATTAAAGCGGAAGGGGGGGGGGGGGCATACAATTGAGCAATCTCTGATTGCTTCCTTGCTGTGTTTTTTCTTTTGTGAGGCTAGAAATTTATTCTATTCAGCCTTAGGTATTATTTGAGACTGAATAGGAAGTGCCTGATTTCCTCCACATGATGTTGATCTCATCTACCATCAGCTGGTCATCTGGGTAACATATCAGGAAGAACATGATTTGTCATCTCGCGTGAATACGGCAAACTACAACGAGCCAAAATTTGTTTCAAATATGATACTTCTAGCATACTGTAGATGCCTCATTATACACAGGAGTTACTTTTCATGATTTTACCTTCAAAGTATTTTCTTGGGGTGTGTCTTTCGCGAATAGGTCGGTTCAGTAAAAACAAATGGAAAAGGTGTGATTGTTATTTTCAGAACAATTTGCTGTTTGCTGCCTTTTATTCCCGATTCAGGTGCTGAGAATTTAGTTTTGTCCTTCCTCCCCCAGTAATAAACATGCCCTGTATAACATTCACCCTTTTGCATGGTTCCCTTGGTAACAGAGCGCAGACACACTGTTCACGTACTGCCCCGACTATCACCACTCGATGACCGTTGTCCCGGTGAATGTGGAGGCTCTGAAGAAACAGGCAGCACAGGAGTCGAAGGCGGCTTGGAAGACCGACAAAGGGTGGACATGCCCCGGAATGAAAACCGCCATGGAGTGCAACTATCACCCTAAACAGCCGGACCCAGCCAGGGAAGAGGAGCTAACAGAGGTATGAAAAGGGAGATAACTCCCAGTTAGATTGATAATATTTCAGTCCAATCATTGTGTTTACATGAGAAGAACGTGAAGACTTAATGACTATGAAGTTGTATTTTAATCTAGGTCATGATAGGAATACTAAGAGTAGCCAATACTGTTTTTTCACAATTCATAATTAATAATATTTGTGTTATTTTCTCCATCCGACAGTCTTGGGAAGAAAACATACTCCATGCCAACATCTTGGAACCTACTCTGGACCGTGATTGGTTTCCATGGCAACACAGAAATCAAGACTTGGAAGTCTATCGGAAACCACCGCCCAACTTCGGTAACAAAGATCCCATCTCCATACATTATTCGGGACAGAGGCTTGAAAATGAGAAACGTGACGCCAAAAAGGCAGAGCTGGAACACTGGCGCTCACGAATTATCGTCGCCAACCCCCGTCAGTATTTCCATCGCTGCCTGACGGAGACAGAGCTGCTCCATAGTGGAATCAAATCGAGTAATCAACTGGCACGACTCCAAAGTCTTCTGAAAGATCCTCCAACAAAATCCACGCTCCGCAGGCCGGGGCTGGTGTTACAAGACATTCCCCCACTGGATGTAGTTAATTATCCTAGTGTGGATATCATGGCACGGAGAGCAGGGCTGTCACTCGACCCTGCCATACCGGGGGAAAGGGACCACAAGTCCAAAGGGTATCATCCTGGGCCATACAATGGGCACAGCTGGTTATTGGAAAGAAACAAGATCCCAGTGCATGACTATAACCACCAAATATTCCAATCTGTCAGAGGTGCCGACTTCAAGTGAGTATGAAACAAGTCTGGTATCTTGATATACCTATGAAGTGCACTGTAATGTTCAGATGTTCAAGGAGTTTCGTTGCCTTTACGATGTAAAAAAGTTGATGGTCCCTATATAACAGTCTTACATTGAAGCACAACTTCAAAAAAAGATCATCTCCAAAATAAATCATATATTTTGACCATGTAGTTCTTTATACATGGCAGTGTGACTAACGTCACAGGACCTACGAAGTAGGGTAGGCATTAGGACTCCGACGCGCACTGAACTCTTGGAAATCCCCCGCCCCAAGTTAAAATCCTGCCTATATTAAGATGGGCGCAGCCCAAGTCAGAATCACCAGTGATTTTCATCAAAAATCACCAGAAATTTTCATCAAAAGTAGGTCTGCTCAGAACTTGCTGGTAACAGACCTCTAATGCACCTTCATGCAAAAAATCAAGGTTCTAATTTGAACGGTTCTCCTTATTTTGCTGACGAAAGGATTCGGATGGACTCACTCACTGACTACCGGACAATTTGCAGATGGTAGCCTACTTCATAGGAATAAATCATTTATTTTCATATGAATGAGAGAATCTAAGACTAATGCGGATTTCAATGGGATTTTCGAGTTCATTCAAATATAAGCACTCAAAATGCTATCTTAGCAAAGAATTAACATGGTGAAGATTCTAATCTCTTTGCATATATTTCTACTGCATGTAACACTGCTAGAAATCAGTCCAAAAACAAAAAGGGTCCTTCACTATGCCGATTTCAGGCAATACTGAGATCAGTACCAAAAGTGCGTGTTTAAAGAATAGGAAAAAACCTGATTATACACACTTCTGTTCTTTTCGAAGTGGCAATGTGTATTGTAGTCCAGAGCATTTTACTCAGTGGGGGATACTTATATACATCAGTGCTTCGGATTTAAGAAGCGCGAGAGCGAAAGCGCTCAATCGCGCGCCTGAATCAAAATTTAGAGGCTCTTTTTTTCGCGCTTCTTGAATTTATCGTATGGAATAATCTTTATTTACCTCTAATAACTTTCCATGAAAACGCAAGACGTTTCGATCACGAAAATCCGGAAGTGTGCGAGCTCTTCTGGCAAAGGAGTTAAACTTGGTTCGGATTTAACCGAGGACCGAAACGTCCTCGCTTATAATTGGTTAAATTGGTAATACTGACCAATCACAGCGGCGGATACAGCTGTGTGTGGATTGTCGACGGACATATTGTTGTTGGCGCGCTCGTCTGATTTTGGGATTTGTTTGATCGATTGTGGCCGCGAATAAGCGATTATGGCTACAAAACTTCCACCAACAGTTAGACTAGAAACATTTAAAAGGCGGAACAATGGTGGTGTTCTATCGTATACGGCCGAAAACGGCATGGTACCGTAACAGAAGTTTGGCGCAAACTGCGCAAAACATTGACAAAATTCTCAAACATCGCAGAATCCGAGGAAAGGCACAGAACGAAATAAAGGGATAACAATGAAACACATCAGGGATAACTGGTTTCGCTTACGTTTATTATCAACATTTCATACATGATTGTCAGATAATATTGATGTCGCATTTCATAATGTTAAGAAGTTTGAAAATAATACTAATACTTTTCTTGCAAGAAGAATCATAAAATGGGAATTACTAGTTACATCCCCATTCTCGTAAATAGCTCTTCTAAAAGTTTTTAGAAGGGTTTTTTTTTAGAGGAGTGATCGCTCTTCTTGACAAAATTAGAAGAGCGATTTTTAGCTCTTCTGGATTTTTCAAATCCGAAGCATTGATACATCTGTTGTCCCTTTATGTATTTATTATTTCTTTTCTATCAAAAGCTAACTGGCTTTGAGTTTGAGCTTGGTCATTCTTCTTTTTATGCCGCGCAAACTTGGCATAGTTACCTCTTGAAGTCTAGGTTTATAATATTCAGTCATCTTTGTTGTTTCTTACAAGTTCCTTTTATTCCTGTTCCTTTCAGTGTGTTCCACAGAGAAAGAAGCAAGCTGTGGCGCCGCCCTGTCCACCCTCTAAACCAAGATGAAAGAGAGAATCATCTGTTTCCAGATAATGAGTGTCATCCCGGCTTGAGGCCAGTTACCGCACTTGAGCTGAAGGTGGAGCCACTGCCACCCATCAGTGACCAACTGTACACGACAACGTCAGCTCTGCATTCTGAGACCCCCGACATGTCACGGAAAATGATAGAGGGCATCGTAAATTAGCTGAATCTTGAAAATACACCAAAATCAAAAAAGTTTAACCGACGACATCAACTGAATATAGACGTGATAAAAACTGTTTGTCAATTCATACAGGCCTCCCACTGGTCCTACTTTTTCAGAATTCGTCCTACTTTTATTAGGATTTGTCCTACTTTTTCAGAATTTGTCCTACTTTTCAGGGATTTTGTTATGTCAAAAGTCCAGTTTTTTTGGCACACATATTTGACAAGCAAGAGTATTAATATACTGCATAGTCTTGCAGTGTAACTGACAGCCAACAGAAATTGAGTGGAAAATGACATGAAAATGAGTCGAGTGTTAACAGCATATATAATGGAGACAGAATGTTCAACATCATGCCACCACAAACAAAATTTAACCCAGATTGGCTCAAAGTCGGGGATAAAAACTAACATATTACATGTTAATTGCTCAAATGTTCACATAAAAATTGTGCGTTTTTTCACAACATTTTGTCCTACTTTTTCGTAAAGCTGTGGGAGGCCTGTTCTCATTCAGTACTTACAATTTGGCAAGTTCTTATTAACGTTATATTTCCACTCGTTGGAAAATAATGTGGCTGGGATATTCTGTCATGTAAGACTACACGAATTTACATTACAGAACATCTCTTTGCCAGTACATATAATGTCTAATTTAGAATCTTACATGACTGGGTTTGAAGTTAATGTTAATATTAATGGGTCTGGGGTAAGTGAATTTTGTTTATATAAAAGGTCTGAAAATTACTTGAGTGTCATCTTCATTCTGCAACTACATCTATGACAGATCATCATCAAATAATGCTTTTGAAGATCCAAATCATTAAGGAATTGTAGAGATAATTGCATTTTCTCTCGAACATTATCGTAATATTAGAAGACGATATGAATGAAATTCAGAAACTGTTTTAAAATATTTCAATTTAAATCACACTGCAGATTGTTAGTCTTGCTGTAGTTGACAAATATTGACAGAGCAAAACTAACTAATTAGGAAAACTTTTGACTACTTGACAAACTAGATGTAAAAACTGGCTCAAAAACATTTAAGATCAATCTTTATGGAAATTGTTGCAGTGGGAATATCCATTAACTAATAATAATTAACTAATAATAATTGTTACAAATTTCAAATGCATTTATCATCTCACCAGCTTTAAACCAAGAATTACCATTTTTTATCTTTTAGAGTTCCTTATTAATCAAGTTTTCAGTTGAAATTTTTATATTTGTTTTTGTTGGAATTCTTATTTATCCTGCCTCTTTGGTTGTTGTAAATATGCTCTGATGTGGATCAGTTCACTTCCGATTTTGTACGAAGTGCTGTTTTATGTGGCAATATCGGCCAAGACTCGACCCTTCGAAGCAATGCGTTGGTACTAAGGTCTGACCACTTGCATTAGGAGGCAAAAATGGGGCCAATGAAGGGTTGGGAACCGTCCAAAACTAAATGCTGTGATATGTATATAAAGGTTTACTGTATAAATGTAAATATGTACAAGTGTTTATAGCTAGATATAATTTATAGTGCGGAGAATATACTATGTACTAGGAATACAAAGTGTGGAATGTATATATATTTATATTTTAAACCAAATGTGCCTATGCAACTTGCTCGCTATTTAATTAGCGGGTGAATGACGGCCGTCGAATCTGTGGTACCAGAACTGCTGAAAATGGATGTACAGTTATTTTATGATGTATTATGTATAAATGTATTATTTTATGATGTATTATGTACAGATGTATTATGTACAGATGTATTATGTACAGATGTATTATGTATAGATGCATTATTTTATGATGTATGGACAGTATTTCCTTGCTCCCTGCAGGCCAGAAAATATAAGCACAGGACATTTTCAGCACACCCCCTAATACAAAGGATAGACTGATCCATCCCCATCATTGATTCAAGTCCAGCTGTTATGTTAATGGGCCATACCTATTTTGTCTTCACAGGAGGGGATTTTGAAACTTTGCTGTTATTTCTAGGCATGTATTTGTACATAGCCCCATATCCATATCGATACATTACCTTGTTATCTGTACATACTGTGTGAGAATCTCCTTTGTGTGGTGAAAAATGCGGAGAAATATTCTTTTTTTTGTGCATTTTAATGATATATGCTTCTTGTTGACAGTATTAACCAATTTTAAGTTAAATTTTAAAAAAATTGCTCAGTGGAGAGATTGTGCTACACCAAACAGATATTTTAGTTAAAAATTCTTGCTATTAGTGCTCAACAATAGTTTGCTGTGAAAATAGTGGGTGTTGAGTTACTTACAAGACATGGTTTTGAAAAGGTGAAAACCAACCACCTGGTATTCTAATCTGAACAGTCAGATCAGTGTAGGTTCAAACTTTTGAACAGACCAATCATATTGCCCATTTCTGGATGTATCCCCACATGCATCAGAACTGTTGATGGATTAGATCTATCAGACCAGTTCGATTTTGATATGAATAAATGTTATTTGGTTTCAGATTTGGGAAACTATTCCGTCCTTTGCCTTGTTGACTGTGTCTATGACAGTATTTCATTTAGCTGCTGAGTTTTTGGAGAAAATTAAACTTTATTTTCTAATAAAGCAAATGTTTTGACTTCTTTTGTGATAAGTTCGCATGAACAATGAAATTGATGTCGTGTTAAATGAACCATGTCAGATTTCTTTACGGTTGTGCTCATTCAGTCGTCTTCACGTTTTGTCCATTCAGGCCTACACCAAAACTTGTGATCAAGTAACTGGTGTTCATCGAAGTTGAAAACTCGATGTGCATTTGGCAGCAATTTGGTGTAAGACTCCCCAACATGAGCAGTGTGACTAACGTCACAGGACCTACGAAGTAGGGTAGGCATTAGGACTCCGACGTGAACTGAACTCTTGTTAATCCCCACCCCTCAGTTGAAATCCTGCCTAAATTAAGATGGGCATTGCCCAAGTCGGAATCACCAGTGATTTTCATGAAAAATCACCAGAAATTTTCATCAAAAGTAGGTCAGCTCAAAACTTGCTGGTAACAGTCCCCTAATGCACCTTCATGCCAAAAATCAAGGTTCCAATGTCAACGGTTCTCCTTATTTTGTCGACAAAAGGATTCGGATGGACTCACTGACTCAAATTTGCAAATGAGAGCCTACTACGTAGAAAAATATTACTGACAAGAATTTACTGTAAGTTGTTCTGGTAGTCTTTTGTCCAGGATATTACGTTACCTTTTCAATGAGAGGTCCTACATCAAAGTCTAGCTGCGTGGCTTGTGGTTCCAATCACCCATTCTAAGTCTGGTCGCATATTCATGCAGTCTTACACTATGGTTCTGTATTCTTCTCTAACACGTGCTTTTACTACCGAGTTCCCAGTTTGCATGTTGTGTTGGCATCTTGATGCATAAGTTGGTGATCTGAATCAGAGCATTCAAAATCCCAAAGTAATTTGGTGTCGGGTTACATGGAGGAATTCACACATAGGGCCTGCTCTGCACTGAAAGTTAAATTCTTATGTCGGTTTCAGGGTACGCGGCTCTCTTTGAGAATGAAAGCAGCATCCGATTAAGTGGAGAAACACGGGTCAATACTGTGTTCTTGCAGGTGTCCAGCACATGTTCTTTGTTTGATGATGGTATTATTGTGGGAAGAGACTTTGTTAGAGGTCTTTACAGATGCCCGGGTGTAATAAACTCAAAAAAGTTATTTTGGACTTTTGAGACCGATTGTGCAGTCCGTTTTGCTTAGTATATGGATACCTAGCAAATCTATAGTTGATGCAAAGGATATTAAAGGCAGCCCCAGATGATAAAGTTGATCTGTTTGGGTCCTTTTTAGTGATTTTAGATGTGCATACTTAAAAATGGTAACTGTAAACTGAGGTGTTTACTTATTGAACACCTAAATTGTAACACTTCTTGGACACGTAATTGTGTTCAAATTGTTAACTTCCATGTTCAATTTTGAACGTTGACATTCAAACCATTAACACAGGTATTTGCTTCCTAAATCGTAAACCTGCTTGAATTCAATGCCTATTAATCTCCGTCAGGAAGATGATACAACATAGATAAACGGAAGTTAAAAGAAAAATTAACTCCCCTAGGAGAGAGTTGTCCGCCCCTAGGAGAGCTCTCCCACTCAATCCAGCGTGGCTACTATAAAGGACAATGCAAGCCTTATTCCAATCCTCTTTTTCTCTGTTGTACCTCGACCAGTACACATCAAGGAAGTGTTTATACAACCTGGGTTGTTGTTGTAACGACCCGCAGTATCCTTATCGGTTTTGACTTGTGTTATTTCTTGTCGGAAAGTCTTTCATTATTGTCGGAAATTCTTTCATTAGTTATGTCTGAGATTCCGATATCTAATGCATGTAATTCGTGTGTGAAATGTTGGTCCAGTTTGGACGCCCACACGGTTTGTTTTCTTGTAAAGAGTTGTGTTATCGGCGAAGTTGCGCCGACTGTGTATTATGGACCCGTTAGCGTGGGGAAATTTCGCCCAGGCTAGACGGGCTTACCTTTGCGGGCGTCTGGCGACCCGTCCCTTTCGGAAGTCGACAGACGCCTGTTGGGAATTGCTTGTAAATTGAAAGCTAACGAAGATATCGTTGCATTATATAAATGTTTCCCATGGTTCTTAGTAATCAGAACTCGCCCGCCTCTGTAAATATTCCGGCGGGACGGTTCTACGTCTAGTTAAATCACAGATTTTAGACCACTTACATGTACGGGTTTGGCTATGTATGCAGACAAACCGGTTCCTTTGTCTACTTCGACAAAGACTTCTCTAAACCTGCCGTGCCTGAGCAATCCATTGTCCTCGTCGGACAAAAGAATGCAGTGGGTTCGCATATTATCTCGACCTCTTCATTGTCTTTTGGTTTTCACACTCCGTTACCTCTAAACGGAATAACGTTGTCGTGTCGGTTTCTCTTTTGCGGGTTAAATCCTAACGCAGTTCTAAATCCGTTTCTCGTTTTATGGTGGGTCGTTCGGTCCTACCATTGAGTGTAAAAATTGCTGTCTTGCGGTTTCGTCTATCGATGAATCAGCGATTCTATAATAGTGGAAATGACATGTTACGGGACTTCAATTTTAGGATTGAGTTGGCATGGATTGAGACAGGTTGATTGGGTAACAGATAGAAACATTGTTTATAAATGTTTGATATTTCAACC
Organism: Hanleya hanleyi; assembly: GCA_036873755.1. Lineage (NCBI taxonomy): Eukaryota > Metazoa > Mollusca > Polyplacophora > Lepidopleurida > Hanleyidae > Hanleya > Hanleya hanleyi. Next base: position 46,191 of record JAVTVY010027381.1, on the reverse strand, counting down.
AATTTCCGTCATTAAATATCCAATCTGTCGGCGATTATTGCTAATTAAAATAATGCATACTGCTTACGAAATCGGTGAGAATTAGACCGGGAATTCTATTTTTCGGCCTTCCCGTTCTCCGGTATACCGTTCTCGTACTTCGACTCGACGTTCTCCTACACCACCACGCCGTTTGCCACGTCTTTCGGTCTCGCCTTCTTATATAAGTCACCACGTTCGTCAGTCACAGTCTCCGTTTCTTATCATGCGGTTGTCCACGATTTGTCAACCTCTCGCTGAAGTTATATCACTCGTTCGCCCATTCCGGTCTCGTCGAGTTCATCTGTTGATTCCTTTTCTTCAGTGTAAAGTTAGGAACATACGTCAATGATGGTTTTTCGGATAAATTGGATGCGCTTTTAGCGTTGGTGCCGGATATGCCGTCTGCTTCGAATAATCGTCTTCCTCGTATTAAATGTCAGACAAAAGAATGCTCCCTCGCCGTATGTTATCTCACCTATGTCATTTTTGTCAATGGTTCGATGGTGATTAAATTATTATTTGAGGATAGTTTTCTTTCACATTTCTGTCTTGTTTCAAAATTTTGTCTGGGCAAATTTTTAAACTTCACATGGTCTGTTTTTCCATCTGCCATGTGTTTATTGTCTTCGGACGTACGTCGCGAAATTAATGACTATTGTCGGAGTTTTTCAAAGTTCCTATATCTTGAAATTATTGCCCGACGATATTTTCTAAAGTCAATATGAATCTCGGGCTTATCTGATAACACAGTCCTGCGTGATGGAGACAATGTGTTTTCAATATCACGTCTCCACACGAACAATGAGTTCGGCCCGCTGTGTTTGTCGTGGGTTTTTACGGGCTCTCGCGACCTCGTTTTATTATTGCTCAATTTGTGACAGATTTGTATTTAATCCCGGCATTTTTGTAAGTCTGCCTTTTAGTGCTGAGCTTGAAGGCCGATTGTGATCTCTACAATAAACGAACGGGTTTCGTTTCGTTGATTCATGAATTTTATGCATTGAGTTTGTGTATATCTCAAGTAGGGTTGTAAATAGTATCCTCATCGGCGGGGGTTTTTCGTTTCTTCCCGCCGGAGAGATCTGATACTTTATTTGCAGCCGTCAACTTTCATGTTGTTGTTGTTGTAACCTCTGTTCGGACTTGCAGTTTTGGTAGGTTCACCTTCATACATTCAGTTCCTTGGTCCTACCAAAATGTAATCTCTTGTTATATCAAGTATTATTACGTTGATTTTGATATCCTGTATTCAAGAGAGACCGTACAGAGGTTTTATATGTCTTTCATGCTGACATGAATATGAAGCATGACTGTTGCATTTGTGTTACGTAACCACAACTCAACCGTTTACTTCGACCCTGTGTCGCATCTTAATGAGCTTCTTTACTGATCTCTTTATGTAATTAAGGGTGTGTCGAACAACAATGAGATCACGTGCTGGTTTATGTGAGTGAGTAAACCTATTCACCCACTTACCCTTGTTTATTGTGAAAGTGTGATATTCTTGAAACACAATTGTCTGATTATTACATTGTGACTTGTTTTGTTTCACACCAAGTTGGTTGCATCTGTATACTGTATTACGCTTATAATTCAGATGGAGTTATGCACTAATTTTAATTTCTTCCCTATGAGAAAATTTAAAATTACTAGCGTGAGTGGGAAGGTATTGGCCGGCCAAGGATCTAGCCTACTGACACGTAAGTCGTGAAGTCTTCTATGTACCAAGTATGTATTACCAGTACAGTCTACTAGAGCATCAAACTGCTTTTTAGTAATGTTCTTACTGTTCTTCTTCTCGACAAATTGTTTGTGCTAGGTCATTTCAAATTCTAAATTTTTGAATAACCTCACTTTCCTGCCGGCGAGAGACTTAAATGTGTTTCCTCTCTTCGGGAATTTAAAATTCTTTAAGGATCTTTCTTGGTTACCTGGAAAATCTTTGTTCTGGATGTCGGTCGTGTGACTATTTGGTTATTAATAGTAACATTGTTGTAAATGTTTTATATTCTCTCCATATAAAATTCCAGTACTGAATTTCATGTACTGGAGACAAATTACATCGGGAGAGGTAATAATGTAACCATGTTCATTGACACATTCATGTTCACTGACACAAAGATCCATAATCCCATTTATCTCATTGAGCTTACATTTGGTGATTAACGCTACAAACATTTAATATGTTCATCTCTACTGCGTTTAAAGAGAAGGAAAATTATTACAATCGACTTCGGGGTTACTGTTTGCAACGCCCTTCTGTTACGTCGTGTACTTTTATAAGTTTGTATCCTGCTCCATGATGAGCATGTATATACATTAAGTTGTTGTGAATGAGGAAATCACTACGTTGTTTATCATATACAACGTTTCTCGCATTTTTCACATTACGCTTTCCTATTACACCTTGACGACATGTTCATTACGCCGTCATGTGTCTCTCATACACCTGTGCGTCGTTCTATTACATCGGTTAGACGTTTTTCCGGTACGCCATAACGCCGTTTGTCACGTCATTTCTTCATTGGCGAGATGCATATTTTATATCCATTCATCGGCACTTCCTTTGATTCTCTATCGTCGGTCGTCGGCGGGAGGGGAACCCCGTTCCTTTGGCGTCAACCATCCACTGGTATCAATTCCTCTCGGGTTTTTCGCATTGTGATTTACTTACGTTCGTCGTTACTCTACAAAGAGAGTTCTGTTCAGACCTTGTTGTTTCCAGTCTGGAGTGCAGATTATCAAAATTGTTTTGGAATCAACAGTATTTGGTCAAATACTGTTATATGGAATAGGTCTTTCAATTATGGACGTGGATATTCTCTGAGGACGACGGCGGGATTGTGAATGACGGACTAGTCGCCTTTAATTGAATTCAGCACAGTGTTGTATTAACACAGTACCATGTTGACTTTTACACACAAACATTATGTTGAGAGTACATGGCCTCGTGGACGATCTTCTGCTAGATCCTCTTCGAGCCATTCGCCACTATCTTATTCGTACCGATTTCGTTCGCGGCTTTCGGCTACGGTTATCATGTCCCTTCGCCTGTCAGCAAGGCTTGATATTTTAAAAAGCCGTGTAGTTGAAGAAGACCATAAAATAGTCTTATCAATTGGCAGAAGGTAGATATACTATTGACGCTCCCACTACTGGCTTCTGCTTCTTCTAATGTGTTTCGTCCCATCGCTACACATGGACTTTATGGAAGAACTTATCCCTCCTTGACATTGTCCAGTCTTGTGTCTGGACAGCAAATTCCTCGTTCACAAATTTCTATCTGTGTGATATGTCAGTGCAGTCAGATGGTGTGACCACGCTTGGACCACTAGGGGCTACCTAGCACGTGGTTAGGGCTTTCAGGAAGAGAGGGGGGGGCAGAATTTGTCACCATTGCAGCAAGGCAGCCATCTTGCTCTTCATCATGATCGTCTTTGAAGGAAGGAATAAGTCGGATAGACGACCATGGACTCTCTAATCATCAATCTAAGAGGTCTGACACTTTGAGAGTTTTAATCTTTACCTTAACTACGGTTTTGCTTGTGTCTTTCAGCTTGAAACTGACTTTCTTCTGGATGATCTCAGCTGTGTCTCCTACGCTCAACTCTCAAGACAAGTTGGACGTAAGTCGTTGGTGGACTGAGAATGGCGTGGCCTAGCGCCCTCTAAGACCAAGAAGACCTAACAACCCGAGTGGTAGAGGATCCTGACATCTTGGTAGAGTTTGCATATCACACCACGAGCACAGCTACATGGATGGAGGCACTCAAGAATAAGTATATCTGTATCATATTCATGATTTGCCCTTTTCGTCATGTTTATTCCCTTATCTGTGTCATCCCAGCTACATGGAGGAAGACACTAGATAGGTTAGATTAGTATCTTCTATTACTACTCCATAATTACCCTCGGCTTTACCGGCCAGGTTCTTTTTGTTGAGATTTATGGAAGAACCTGCCCCTCCTTGACATTGTCCAGTCTTGTCTGGACGGCGAACTCCACGTTCACCAATTTCTATCTGAGAGATATGTCAGTCCAATCAGATAGTGTGACCACGCTTGGGCCTTTGGTAGCCGCCCAACACGTGGTCCAGTAAAATTTTCAAAAAAAAAAAAGGGGGGGGGGCGGCATTTTGTATCATAACAGCAAATCTGCTACTTGCTGTATCATCTCATCTCATTTTTCTCAATGATATCCACATGCAATATGAGTCATCTAGGAGGGAAGAAATATGTCAGATGGACGACCAGGGACTCCCTATTCATCAATCTAGGAGACCTGACACTATGGTGAGTTAACCTTTACCCTAACTGCGGTTTTGCTTGTGTCTTGCAGGTTATATCTGACTCCCTTCTACATGATCTCAGCTGCGTCACCTACGCTCAACTCACAAGAAAGAAGAACTGACACTTGTGAGTATTATTAATATTGCTTTTATTTCAGGTTGCTAGTGTCAGCAACTTCGAGTAAAGTACAGAGAGTTGACAGTTGCGTAGAGTTGGCTCAGGGAACACACGCAGTCGACTTCTAGGCATCCTACAAGACCTACTCAGCTTCAAGAAACAGGCTGAGAAGTTGACGTAAGACGACTTGTGGACTGAGAATGGTGTGGCTTGGCGCCCTCTAAGCCCGGACAGATTACGGATCACCCAAACTTAGGTCCAGCCAAGTTTCTGCATGTATGTGCTAAAGTTCGGCGTTGCCCCAATTGACATACAATCCTGCCAAGATAACCTATCAGCCCTAAGAGCAGAGGATTCAAACTTCTTGGTAGAAAGTGTATAACACACCACGAGCACAGATAACATGGATGGAGACATTCAAGATAAGTACTATTGTATCTTATCCATGTTTTAACCTTTCGTCCTTGACCAGGGTTACATTTGTTGATGTTTGGTGTCTCATTATTATATCCATGTCTGTGTCATTCCAGCGGTTACTAAGCCTGTTTTTAGAACTACAACAAGGCCGAGGTTCCCACCTCCATATGTTGGTACTGAGGCATTGAATTCAAGCAGGTTTACGATTTAGGAAGCAAATATTAAACATTTATAAGCAATGTTTCTATTTGTTATTAAATCAAACCTGCTTGAATTTAATTGTCCCTCCCGTCCGTCCCCTCATTCCGCGGCCTTGCTATATGCTGGTCTCGGTTTGAGAAAGAGGATTGGAATAAGGCTTGCATTGTCCTTTATAGTAGCCACGCTGGATTGAGTGGGAGAGCTCTCCTAGGGGCGGACAACTCTCTCCTAGGGGAGTTAATTTTTCTTTTAACTTCCGTTTATCTACGTTGTATCATCTTCCTGACGGAGATTAATAGGCATTGAATTCAAGCAGGTTTGATTTAGTAACAAATAGAAACATTGCTTATAAATGTTTAATATTCAAATGTAGAAAGCATTATTGATCAACTTTAACACGCGTATTCAAAGTATGAACAATAGCCTTCTAAACTCGCACATGTGTTCACATCTTTAACACGCGTTCAATAAGTTCCTATTCCTACGAAGTAGGCTCTCATTTGCAAATTGTCCGGTAATGAGTGAGTCTATCCGAATCCTTTCTCTGGCAAAATAAGGTGAACCGTTGACATTAGAACCTTGATTTTTGGCATGAACATGCATTAAGGGACTGTTACCAGCAAGTTCTGAGCTGACCTACTGTTGATGAAAATTTTCATCAAAATGAATTAGGTCAATGTCATTAATTAGGTCAATGTCAGTGTGACCTGACCTAATTGGGTCAAGATCAATGTGACCTACTTTCCAACCTAATTGTCACCTAGAAACCTCGAAATTGACAAAAACATGTTTCAATGCCTCCTACGACCATGGAAATGGTCAATCTTAGGTCAAGGTACACACTTAAATCATATCAAACCCTACTTCATAGGGCCTGTGACGTTAGTCACACTACTCGTGTGTTACAATTTAGGCGTTCAGTAAGTTAATATATAATACAAGCGTCTAGCCCATCATTCAATATTCAATCATCGTCCATTAAAGAATTTCCGCGTCCATAATTCAAATACCTAATTCATATTCCTATGAAGTAGGCTCTCATTTGCAATTTGTCTGGTAATGAGTGAGTGAGTCAGTCTGTCCATCCGAATCCTTTCTCCGGCAAAATAAGGAGAACTGTTGAAATTAGAACATTGATTTTTGACATGAACGTGCATTAGGGGACTGTTACCAGCAAGTTCTGAGCTGACCTACTTTTGATGAAACTTTCACCTACTTAGGTGACCTATAAACCTCGAAATTGGCAAAAATATGTCCCAATGCCTCCTAAGACCATGGAAATGCGTTTAATTAGGTCAATGTCAGTGTGACCTGGCCTAATTGGGTCAAGATTAATGTGACCTACTTTCTGACACAATTTCCGACCTAATTAGGTGACCTAGAAACCCTTTTGTGATGAAAATTTGACCCACTTAGGGAGCTTCTTGAAATTAGGGCATACTAGGAACTGACATAAGGCATTCCAAACAGAGTGGCATGGTGCGCCGTGTTGGAACTCCTCGGAACTCCATGCCATACAGTTTGGAACTCGGCAGACAAAGGATGGCTGATGCCAAAACCATGCAGCGGCATGGGGGGAATGGCATAGCTGGAACTTTAATCCATCCAGATCAGAACACCAAACTGAGCATGGTGTATCCCACTTGAACAACCGGCATATGACATCCCTACCAGGGAACTCAGTTCCTAATTTCAAGAAGCTCCCTTAGGTGACCTATAAGCCTCGGAATTGGCAAAAGCATGTCCTAATGCCTTCTAAGATCATGGAAATGCGCTTAGTTATTTTGCGCTGAAAACTTACCTCACTTCCACTCTATGCATTTCTTGTTCTACATGAAAGCACTAGTAAGAATTTGAATAACACAGTTCTCTCCCGTGCTAGTCACGTGTCAGCTCACGCTCACAATTCCTTCTTGGTTCTACTTCTGTGGATCAAGGAGGCCATTTTGTTCAGCTCCATGAAAATTGATCTATTTCTAGCGAAATTCACTACAGTTGGATTACCTCAGACGTCTGATATTCTGCAAGAAGTCCTTTGGGAAGTATTCTTTACGATTATCAAGCATTATGGCTGGAAATATGTCTCAAATGTCTTGTATAACATGTGGTGGGAACAAGCCTCTATATGACCTAAATTCCAATTGCCCGTTATGTCACCAGGGAGTAGTATGTACCTGGGACACTGCCTGTGAAGAATGTGTTATGTGGGCGCCTCCTCTGTTTCAAGCCTATCTGGCCGGGACTTGTAATGATAATGCTAATGTGTCTCCTAATGTCGCCAATGAGACGTACGTAGCTCCATCTCCCCGATCTAGCATGATCGAGGAAACTAGGGAGTTCGTTGATTCGCCAGCTGGGGAGCCTACGTTAGTCAGTTTATTGAACGTAAATAAAGATAAACAAGCGCTCCCTCCCGCTCAACTTTCTTCCTTTTCAGACCGGGTGAAGGGTCAATCAGGTAAGAAAACGACTCAAATCGTTCAAGTGGAAGGGACTCTCGAAGATATGGAAACAGGCACTACTACGACAGTGAGCATGAAGGTTCCTATCGAGCGGACGCCTGTGTACGACGACGAAGGGAAGCCGGTAACGGGACCAGGCTCGATGCCGGAGAGCCAGTCATTGCCTATCTCTCGATCGGTAATGACTTATGATTACGAATACCTAGGCAAATTTACTGAGGCGCCTAGTGTTAAGTTTTCATTTGGACCCGGGCTTGCGAGATTGCCTTCCTCAACCCCGTTGAAGCCTGGACTTTCCGGTCGTTCACTAACCAATACTAACATTGTAACGACTGGTTCGTCTAACTTTCACCAAGCTACTTCCGGTTTCTATGGTGGCCCTTCTCGCCCCCCTGCCGAGACGTTGATGACTACGAGCCTTATGAGCCACCAGAGATTGAGGTTCCCACAACAACGCCAGAGTATGGGTATGTATTCAGGTACCTATTATATGCCAAATTTTTTGCCTGCCTCTGAGACGCAGTATCAAGACTCTTCTCAAGTAGGTCAATTTATGCGGCATCCGGTTGCGAGAATGACTTCGCCTTTGCGTGGCTTAGCTCAATACTCGACTTCTGGTGGTGTTCGTGGTACGGGACCGGCTATGCTTGTATGATGCGCCCTCCTATACGAGCTTCCGGTTTACGACCACGGATGCCAGTTCACCGACCTCTACAGTGGCCGTGCTCGCGGCCATGCGTGAGGTCCCCGTGTGTGAACACCCTCCGTCAGGCCCAACTTCCGGTTCACTCTCAAGTGATGGATCCCACCCTGGCTGCCATTCTTGCGGGAATGGAACAGCAGCGGAAGGAGATTATGACCAGTCAAATCAAGGTCGGAATGCCACCGAGATTCCGAGATTGACTGATCAGTCTATGCAACCGGAAGTTAAATTGACGGGGTCTATCCCTTCCAACAATCCATACTTGCAGAAATCCCCGGAGGATATGGAAGTGGATACGGACCAGTACGGTAGCTCTGAATACTATGAGCCTACCAATGCTGATCCAGATGCTCGTAATTATTATGATTTAATATCGGGCATCTACGACTTAATCCCGAATATGCAGCTTCCGGTCCCATATGCGGGGGATATTGAAACTGAATCGGGGGAGTCGACACAGGTTACGAGATCGGTAACGACACTTCCGGCCTCAACTGCTATTCATTCTATTGCGACCTGTTCCATAAAACGTTAGCAGAACCCGCTACGCAGGAGGAACGGGCGGTCAGGCTTCGACCTTGAGCTCGCAGGATCTTCTGGTCTTCTGGCCAGTGCAGAAGCGGACCATCAAATCATATGGCATACATGATTCACCGTTTAGCTTCCGGTCTGCTGAGGTTAATGGGGATTTTGCGTATTTGTGTCCTCCAAGTACGAAAATGTCTAAAACTCGGATGTTCCATTTATGAACAAGCAGGCCTCGACACTTGAGGAAACTGTCTGTCAAGGAGTGGCGATTACAAATCATCTGGACTGGTTTCTTAAAGCCATTAAGGATGGTTTGTTCTTGTTGGCGCGTGCGGAAAGTCAAGAACAGCTACAGGAGGGAGCTTCCGATGCTGTTGAAGGGGCCGTGTGGTCATATCATCCATGTTGCCACATGAACAGGTGCAATAAAAGCGTACCTGAGATACCACACATATCACGAATCGTTAGATTCTTGGTATGTGCTTTAGAATAGATTTACCAGAAGGCTATTCTGTGAAGTCATATGACGCAGTCAGTATGTCGGCACCTCTTCCCACTTCCCTTATATGTGTTGTAATTTACGGAGAAAGGCCTACATTCCTCTGATGCATGAATACACATGCCTGTTAGAGATGTCAACAGCTTCTTCTTACTGTTTGGTGATGCTGTAGCCGAAGACTGTCCTGAAATGACTCGTATTGAGCATGACAGGTCAGTGGCTGCCGGTGCTTCGACCAAGAGACCGGCGACTTTCGGGTCGGGTCCAAAGGCGAAGAAGGCTAAGAGAAACCCGCCTACCGGTTCCAAGGCTGTTAAGGGTGCTTCTGGTCCACATCATGGCCAAACTTCCGCTTCTGACGATCCCAAGTTGTCGAGCTGGGGTAATAAGAAGCGGGTCAAGGGGAAAGGAAAGGATACCTGATGTTTCGGCTCATACCGGGTGGCTTCCGGTATGGCGGGAACACCGAAACATACTGTTTCCAGTCTCGCTACTACAAAACCTTCCGGTAGGATGAAGCCTTCGCTTGTTTTGGCTCAACTGGACAATTATCGGCATGGAATTGTGGGTCATTCGAACAATCAGATACGGTTGTCGCCTATCATTCGACACGATTCCCCCCTTGACTGCAGATCTCCTTCCGTCTCGTATAGCTATACGAGCGGTTCATCTATCAGCGCTACAATCCGCTGTGGACAAGCTGATAGAGAAGGCGTCTGTCACAGAGCTTCCGGTTTGAGACAAAACACCCGGGTTATATTCGCCGGTCTTTCTGGTCCCAAGAAAGACACGTCCGAGATGCTCATGGTAATCAACCTCAAGCGCCTCAACAAGGACTTTCTCACTCCACCGCCACACTTCCGCATGGAGTCCTTCCGGTCCATTCGGTCGGCACTCAAGCAAGGAGAATGGTTGACTTCTCTGGATTTAAGGGATGCATACCTGCATATCCCGATACATCCAGAGGACAGGAAGTACTTAAGATTCATGGTCGGCAAACGACGCTTCCAACTTCCGTTCGGCCTTTCTACTTCCCCTTGGGTGTTGACACGAGTGTTTACACCAGTGGCACTATTCCTGTAGAGTCTAGGTATAGAGTACCACTTTTATATCGACGACTCACTGCTAAGGAATGCCTGCAAAGAGCAGTTAATCCTAGACACGCAGTTTGTCTTAAGGATACATCTTTGGGTTACCTCCCACACGAAGAGAAGTCAGAACGGACTCCGTCGCAAAGGCGCAAATTTCTGGGGGTGGAATACGATACGCTACTAGCTCTCGCCAAACGCCCAGAAGATCGATGGCAAAAGATACCGACCATGATACCTCAGTTTCTCAAGTTATCGCGAGCCAGGGCTCTATACTTTGCTGCGATAATCGGTCTCTTGACGTCAACACAGGACGTAACTCCAAGAGGAAGGTTGCAGCTTCGTCCCTTATTGCTTTACTTCAATCATCAATGGGTCGAAAGGCAGTTGAATCCGTGGATACCTGTCACGCCTCTTGTCAGACAGTGCCTCCAATGGTGGCTGAATCCACTCAACGTTATGCCGGGTGTGTCCCTACTTCCGTTTCGTCCAACACATCACCTGTTCACGGATGCATCTATGGAAGGTCGGGGAGCCCACCTCGAGTCCAAGTCGATATCCGGGTTATGGACAATCGAGAAATGCTCATACCATATAAACGTGTTGGAGTTTAGGGCAGTGTCACATGCTATCCGCACGTGGGTGAGCGTATTGACCGACAAGAACCTGCTGATAGGAACGGACAACACATCAGTTGTGTCCTATATCAAGAAGCAGCGGGGGGGGGACGAGATCTCCGCAATTACTAAACCAAGCGGAAATCTTTTTCGGTCTATGTTGGGACAACAACATGTAAGTGTTGGCCTGGCACATCCCTGGAGTTTTGAAAGTCTTAGCGGACTCGCTTTCACGACGCAATCAGATAATTCCCACAGAGTGGCAACTTCACCCAGCCATACTAAAACAGATAGCTCATGTCTGGGAGATGCCACACATAGATCAATTCGCCACTCGGCGCAACAATCAAATGTCCCTGTTCATGTCTCCGGTCCCGGATCCGTTGGCATACGTAGTGGACGCCCTTTCGCAGGACTGGTCAGGCATGGTAGCATATGTGTTGCCTCCTCCAGCTATTCTAGCGAAGGTACTCCGGAAGATCCACGACCACATCTGTGTCGTATACCTAATTGTCCCGTGGTGGCCAGCCAGGCCGTGGTTCCCGGACCTATTGGATCTTCTGGTTGCTGTACCAAGACGACTTCCGGTATAGCACGACCTGTTGCGCCAGCCCGGAACGTCAATATTTCGCAGCCAACCGGAGCTTTTCCACTACCACGTGTGCAAGTGCTCAAGGGACACTTTGCTCAGGCGGGATTTTCTGCGGAAGTTTGGCGCCGAATGATACAATCGATTCAACCGTCCACTTCCGCTGTATACCAAACAAAGTGGGCGGTCGTTGTTGTTTGGTGTGGAGAGAGGGCTATCAATCCATCCAGAGCCACTATTCCTCAAGCTGTCTACGATACCATATCTCGAGAGTTCACAATTCCAGCCTTATCTGATTTCCTTTCACCCGGCCTTGAATCTGACAGGTTGATGTGTCCGGTTCGTGCACTTGCGTGTTACTTGAATCGTACTGAGGATCGCAGGGCGGGTAGGAGGCGCTTGTTTATCCCTTTCGATCCTAATGCCAACAAGAAATAAGCAAAAATACTATCTCAAGTTGGTTCATCATGGCCTTTGTGAACTAATAGATCGGTGATGGATATTATGAGGGCGTGCTACGGGAGGTCAAATACGACGTTTGCCTCTTTCTACCTCCGGGACATGACGTTAGTATGTGACGACCTCTACTCCATCGGGCCCGTAGTAACAGCACAGAGGGTTTCTATGGGACCGAGGCCAGCAAGATAGCAAGATAAAGACCAGATGTACAGTTTTTACCCTGCTTGCTGGTGAGTGCATTTTCCTCTCGTTCCCTTTCGGAAAAGGGGGGGGGGGGCGTATATGCAACTCGACCTTGAAGTCAGAGTAGCGACAGTGGTTTCCTATAAACCACAGGCATAACATATATGCTACCACTGTCGTTTGATCTCATGGATGCTCAGTGAGTTACTCTGCTCGCCTTTATCGCTTTCCACGGTATGTATCAGTTTGCACGCCATCCTTTTGTGACATTCTATGCATAGAGTGAAGGTGAGGTAAGTTTTCAGAGAAAATAACAAAAAAAAATCACAAGTAAATTTCTTGTTATTAAGCTAAAACTTACCTCAATTCCAGTGATGCCCACCCGCCTTCCCCACTGAGATACGCCTTGATCGTGTAACTCGGTAGAACAAGAAGGAATTGTGGGTGTGAGCCGACACGTGACTAGCAGGGGAGAGAACTGTGTTATTCAAATTCTTACTTGATTTCATGTAGAACAAGAAATGCATAGAATGGAAGTGAAGTAAGTTTTAGCTTAATAACAAGAAAAAAAATTATTAGGCCAATGTCAGTGTGACCTGGCTAATTGGGTCAAGGTCAATGCGACCTACTTTCTGACCTAATTAGGTGACATACATATAGAAACCTCAAATTGGCGAAAACAGATTCAGATTCGTTTATTGGCGCAAACACAAATCACATTGGTTAAGGCCAGTAACAGTATACATGAACAAGTGTATGATTTTACATGGCTCAACAGAGGCTCGAATTGTTTTCAATTATTTCAAAACTGGTACATGTCAATCTGCCTGTACAGAATATCAACTGACTCTCCTGTCGAACATGTCTCAATGCCTCCTACGATCATGGAAATGGTCAGTCTTAGGTCAAGTTACACACTTAAATCATATCAAACCCTACTTCGTAGGTCCTGTGACGTTTTGAGTGTGCCTGTTCATATAAACACTATGAGGATCTTGAAATACATAGGTTCATACGGCTCCCAGCCCCGGGTTGAGAGGAATCAGACACGAGTTACGAAACGTATACTACCAACGTAACACTTATAAGTTCACAGTGAATCGGTATGAGATACTCCGGTAGTTTAAATGAACTATAGGTTACAATCATATTAGCAGGCAGACAAGTTTTGGTCAGGCTGATGAAACATTGTAGAATCGGTCCTTTGCAATGAGAAACCCACGGTCAAACATTTTAATTAACTGTATAGATGTTGCGATTTTAAGAGATGTATTCTGTCGTGTGAGAGAAGATTTGATTATAAATTATTTGAGAGAAATTGATTTGTTAAACAACTTTCAACGTAAATACTAGCTCTTTGATACGTTTTATCTATCATTGAACGAATTTGATGGATTGTTAACGTCTTCTGATATTGTTAATAATAATGTTTACGATATAAACCTTGTTACACTCTCTCTCTCTCTCTCAATGGACAGGCTAAATCCTGGTATCTGTGGAACCTTGTTTGGTGATGGAGTACAGATGTGGTCCGTTCCGTCCTTTTTGCATCAATCAGCTATTAGCAGAGACTAATTTTCTTAATGTGCGAATACCAATTCCAACAACGTAGGCCTACATGCACACTCACGAATGGGAACGTGCTGCTAATATTTCGAATCTAATACAAAATTATTGATGTGCAAATTAGCGAAATCAGTTGACAAAAGTTGGTTGTTGCGTGATACAGTTTGTGTATTTAGGCCAAGAAGTATGGCACAAATATGATTATAATCCGATGTACCGTAACTCAAACTGTTACGAATTGGTCATGGTATTGAGCGAGGAAGTTTTCGTAACATAATGTTCGGTTATCAAGGTTATCCTTGAGGAGATTGTATTCCGGGAATATTGATTGTTCGTTGGGATCATTCGGTTTTCAGAAGAAACTTGTCGATCAGTTCCTCTCTGTCGGGATACAGTCTCAATAACTCCTCCCTTGTTCCATACGCGAAATCTTCAAATTCCCAGCCTGAAAAATGGAATGAATAGATGAGAGATCTATATATCAGTCTGCTTTTCGGGACGTGTGCATTTAGGATTCTGATTAAAATTATATTAACTACGTTTCCGATATTCCTTCGTATAATTCATCGGGTATATGGAAAGACGCGAAACCCGACTGAGTATATCTCTCTAAAATAATTAGATTGAAATTCAATCTATCAGATTGAAATTAGTGACCAATCTTTTGTCGGATTGAAAATATCCAATCTAATAGATTGAAAACGATCAAATGAATCTGTTGTAGACAGAAAATACAATCTAATAGATTGAAATTTCCAATCTGATAGATTGAATTTTCAATCTAATAGCAATTTCCGGAGCTCGGGTTGTACATTCTAATGGCATCAGATTGTATACCTCCTACTGTCAGATTTAATCAACAACCTCAAACCAAAATTATATTCTCACACAAGATATAGGATTTAAGTTTTGATCATTTGAGGTTACATCAGGTGGATTTTGGATTGATGTGTTTTCACAAAAGAAAATCTTCCCTATAAATTCCTGAAAAATATCAGAATAGGCCAGGAACCACTTTTTGATGAATTAAAATTTCTCTGAAGCTGATATTTCAGTGCGTATATTCTTCAAGAAAATTTGATTTTGAAGGTTTTTGATTGGACAAAATATCAGCCTTATCATCGTCACAAACAAAGGAGTTTTTCGCATATATCACACATACTTTGCTGAGGCGAATTTGGAGGCTGTGGACTGCTGCAATAATGTATTGTGGGGTTGATTGACATCGCCACATGTTAACGGAATGTAGCAAATACTATACTGAGCTTTTACAATTATACTGAGGTTCCGGTGTTCATTGCTTCAAAGACTGATTAGGTGGTAACGACCCCCCCCCTAAAACTTCACCGAATTGTACAAAATTAAAATTACTCCTTCAACAAAGAGTTGCTCCGATACCAACTTGGTAAGTTTAACATAATTTGTATGCCTTAACGAAACGTACGTGAAGGTACGATACGCTATGTTAAACTTAGCTACGATCGCAGCGGTTGGTTCATTGACTCTTCGACTATCTCTTTAACATGGGGCGAGGATTTCAAGTATTGATAACTGACAAGTATGATAAATATGGATGAAATGATCTTACTATTCCAAGAAAGAACCATTATGCTTAAATTGATAATTTTGGTAACTTCAGGTGGAAAATAGCGTAGTTATCAGTGATTAGAATATTTGCTGGGCAAGAGAGATAGGGAAGAGAGTGAATAAACGACCCGCTATGCGAACCGCGCCTCAATGCACCAGACGGTGCTATCAGCCCAAATCTTTGTTCAATTAAGGCTTAACATGCATTCTGTGCAAGTGGGGAATTGAAAATAAAAAAAATAATAAAAAATGTCTCACCCATATGTTCGGGTCTAATTCAGACATAAGCGTTCATCGTTTCAATTAGCCCGACTTTCTATGATTTGTATGCATAGAACAATGAATAATGAAATATCTAGAGGGTACGTACAGGTATGTATTGTGGGTCAAAGATTGAACAAATCTGGAAGTTTATTATTATAAAAAGGCAAGTCCGAATTTTTTTTTCAGACTGTGTATTTGTCCAAACTTGGATATATCCCACGATGTACCAACCATGTTTGACGAAGACTATGATAGATACAAAATCACGGTAGAATCTGAATGCTATTTCTCGTGGCAAAATATCTCAATTTGAAATACAGGAATGCTCAAGAACCTATATCTTACCCGGTGTTACGATCTCTCCCCATAGGGTGTACCTGCTGCCGCCGAGAACCTCTAACGCATACCAGTGTTCGTGAGGTACGACCAGCTGAAAGTTCCAATCCCCGTTTTCTAACGTATTTCCCAGGTACTCAATTCTGTATTCACCGTTCACTTTTGGTTCGAGAATGTGAACCTGGAGAGATAATAACCTCGTTATTGATATTTCAGAATTTGACTGGAGGAGAATATACCATGGATAATAACTTCTTGATATTAAATCAGGTGGCGTTAATAGTTGTAAGCCCTCAAATCCCTTATCATTGAGGCTCACTTCCGGTCAAGTGACTTCCGGGTCAAAGGTCAATTCCGGTTCAAAGGTCATTTCCGGGGTTGAATGTCATTTCCGGGGTCAAAGGTCACTTCCGGGTCAAAGGTTATAGTCACAACCATATATGTAGCGAGAGAAGGGAGATCTCCATGCATAGCAATATATGCAGCGAGAGAAGGGGAATTCCCCTGGCCCTGGTGGGAGTCGAACCCGCACTGCGTGCATCGAATGCTAGCACAGAAGTCACCTGACCGAAGGCCTCAATGCTAAGCGATTTCAGGGCGTTTTTGGCGTTTCACGAAATACTCATGCATTGTACACTCAAAAATATACAGTAAATTGAGAGTGAGTGAGTGAGTTAGAGGGAGAGCTTCAAAGTGAGTTAACGTGAGTGAATATGTGTCCGTTCGGTGAGAGTGCTTATGCATATGGTCACAGAAGTAGAGAATGGGTATTGTCATGGTATTGTAGACATTGTGGATGTTTCTAGAAAATAGAGCTGACGCAAGCTTGTTTACGTATTATTATGTGGGTCAGTCATCGATGTGATGACGTCATCGATGACGTTTGTTTGACCGACACTTTCGTGTGTTAAAATGATGAGGCTAATAAGCCACATTTTGATAGCAAATTGGAATGTTCTAATGACAAAATTTCAAAATCACGGCTGGTTAATGAACAGCATAGTGACAAGGACATTTCCAAGTTGTTTGACAGGGCAGTAGATGAGTGTGATGTAACTCAAGAGCCTGTGTGTTACCTTTGTAAGAATGGTGTTCTTATGCGCAAATGGCGACCGCCAGATGTGTCACCTGATGATGATTGGGCAGTTTAGTATCAGATTGTAGTACCAAATTCATATCGTTCAGATATCATCAGACTAGCCCATGAAACACCTCTTTCAGGCCATTTAGGTGTTAACAGAACATATTACAAGATTCTAAATCTTTTCTATTGGCCAAATTTAAAGAAAGATGTTACGGAATTTTGTAAGTCATGCCACACATGTCAAATGGTAGGAAAACCAAACCAAACCATAACAAAGGCCCCTCTACAACCAATCTCTGCATTTGAGGAAGCATTTAGTAGTGTGATTATAGATTGTGTTGGTGCATTACCAAAAACAAAGTCAGGCAATCAATACATGTTAACAGTCATGTGTGCTTCAACCAGGTTCCCTGAGGCCATTCCTTTACGGAATATTAAGGCAAAAACTATTGTTAAGGCCTTAGTTAAGTTTTTCACACTTGTCGGCCTACCCAAGTCCGTTCAGTCTGATCAGGGATTTAATTTCATGTCAGGAATTTTTCAACAAGTCGTGCATGAATTGGGAACAAAGCAGTACAACTCATCTGCATACCACCCAGAAAGCCAAGGCGCGTTAGAATGATTTCACCAGACACCAGAACATGATTAGGACTTATTGTTTTGACACTGGGGAAGACTGGGATGAAGCCATACATTTGCTTTCCGATATCCCTACTCGGACTGATAAAATTTCACATGACGTCAATGTCGGAGATTCTAATCCAGTGAAGCAGCACCCATGTCGTTTGAATCCCATTAAACAAAAATATCTCCAAAAAAAGATTCAGTATTTATTGGACAATGACTCCATTGAACCAAGTAATAGTAACTGGAGTTCACCTTGTATCCTCGTTCCAAAGCCAGATGTCAGTTACAGGATGTGTACTGACTACAGAAAGGTGAACACATTGACCAAAACAGACACATTCCCTATTCCACGCACTGACGATTGCATTGCTGAAATGGGAAGTGCCAAGTTTGTGTCAAAGTTTGATCTTCTGAAAGGATTTTGGCAATTTCCACTGACAGATCGTGCGAAGGAGATATCAGCATTCGTCACTTCGTAGGGTCTGTTCCAGTACAAAGTCATGCCATTTGGAATGA
Organism: Hanleya hanleyi; assembly: GCA_036873755.1. Classification (NCBI taxonomy): domain Eukaryota; kingdom Metazoa; phylum Mollusca; class Polyplacophora; order Lepidopleurida; family Hanleyidae; genus Hanleya; species Hanleya hanleyi. Next base: position 28,038 of record JAVTVY010027381.1, on the reverse strand, counting down.
AAAATTCTCCAGCCACGTTCCAGCGTCTCATCAACCGTGTGACTTCTGGTTTGGAAGGATGTGAGACTTACATTGATGAAGTCATTGTCTACAGCGATACATGGCAAGATCATCTACAGAGAATTCGCGCTCTGTTCAATCGACTAAGTGACGCCAAGCTGACAGTCAACCTTGGAAAAAGTGAATTTGGACATGCACGTGTGACATTCTTGGATCATATTGTAGGTCAGGGTCAGGTAAAACCTGTAGCTGATAATGTTAGTGCTATCTCGCTATTTCCAGGACCAACATGTAAGAGACAGCTGATGCGTTTCTTGGGTATGACTGGTTACTACAGAAAATGTTGTCCAAATTTTTCAGATATTACTGAGCCTTTAACTCAACTCTTAAGAAAAAGGGCAAGTTTTGTTTGAACCGATAAATGTGAATCAGTTTTTGAAAACCTGAAAGCCATATTCAAGAGCGCGCCAGTTCTTTCAGCACCAGATGATGCTAGTGATGTTGCTGCTGGTGCCGTTTTGTTACAAGAAGGTATAGATGGAGTAGATCAACCAAGATGTTATTTTTCACGTAAATTTGACAAACATCAGAGAAATTATTCTACAATTGAGAAAGAATGATATTGGCTTTACAATATTTTGATGTTTATGTTAGTTCCTCATCATTGGCCACTCCACTTGTTTTCATAAGTAAAATGAAAAACAAAAGATTGTTGAGGTGGAGTTTGGTGTTACAAGAATACAATATTGAAATCAGACATATTAAGGGCAAGGACAATTTGATTGCTGATTGTTTGTCTCGCATATAATTTACATATGTTTGTCAACATTTTTGCTGTTGTAATATAGATTTTTTTGCAATAATGTTTTAAATTGTCAAGAAAGTTTCAAGTTTGAAACTTTCTTTTTTTAAGAGGGGGAGTGTCATGGTATTGTAGTCTATTATTAGACATTGTGGATGTTTCTAGAATATAGAGCTGACGCAAGCTTTACGTATTATTATATGGGTCAGTCGCTTGGAGCTTTCTGGAAGGCTATTGTAAATTGTATCTAGGTCAGATGATGCGGTAATGGTGTGTATTCTAGAAGCTTCTTAAACGGTAGAATGATCTAGAATGCCTCATAGAGTATAAATAGCGTTCAGTCGGTCATTCAGCAGAGAATTGAAACTGACTTTTTATGTGGGTCTGTTGTGCTGTGTTACCTTTGCCTGTAATTACGGACTGCTGGATTGTTTACTCCTGTGTACTGACTGTTGGCTGCTGCATGGTCTACGCTATTTGTTGAAGGTTATCGGGTATTGGACATTTACTGGGACTGTGTACAACTGAGCAGTGTTGGATTACCGTTATACAGAAGAGTGATTTGTGCGCGTCAACAAGGAGTGTAAAGTGCACACCGGTATAGCATTGAACAGTAAGACTATATTTCACACATTTATTTGTTGTATTAACCTTACTTAAATTGTATATGATTTTAATATTGTAAATAAATATTTGATTGTTAATCCTTGACTTCACACGTCTTTCTGTTACACTCAATTAACGTAACAGTATCTCGTCACGTGAATGTGACGTCACAGTCACGTGACCGGAAGTGAACTTCGACACTGAGGGTACAGTCCACACCTAAATTACGTGCGGCCCAAAACAAGCATGAGTTCGGCTCTTCGGTCATAAATAGTTGTGAAATCTTTAACAAGAAACCTGTAAAAGTATATATTTTCGGAATGAGCATACTCCTGCCATTATTTCAGGAGACAAGTGAGATATAGAAATTGGAAGGGAAAGACGTGAAAATGTGTCAATTTCGACCCACCACCCAGAGAAAAAGTAAAACTTACTTTCTTTATATGGATGTGAAAGTGTTCCCCGTTCAACGTGCATTTTAGAAAGGCGAAAAAACAGGGGGTGGACCTGCTCGTTTTTTGTAAAATTTTATTGCCATAAAGGAACCCTCATTTTCACGCCTCGAAAACGTGCGGATTCTGACCTGCCAAATATTTTCTTCCCGGCAAGATTAAGTCTGTAGAGGCGAGTGGGCACGGTCAGCCATCACATGCTATATGCCCACTGGAGGAATGGTTACTTCCAACAGCATGGTATTATAGATATCAGGTATGAATAGGGGAAGGAGAATTATCATGCTGTCAAATTCGGGCGACTTTCCTTATTATGAAATTAGGGGGGGGGGGGCATTTTGTGCAAAAGTGTGGACTGCACTCTGACCGAAACAGTACAAAACAGCATTGCGCGGGTTCAAAGGTCACTTCCGGTCAAGGCCAAATGTCACTTTCGCTCGCGTGGTTGACGTCATAGAGGTCAAAGTCGCGATACGCTTTCTTTTTGAACATGTCAGGACAAGTCCGAACATGCCTGGACATTTCCGTGACGTCATTATTTCGAGAGCAAGCAAATGTCAATATGTTTTGGTGCAGGGCGATAAAATTGTGTGTAGGGCGGTGAATGCATTGGGACGGCATACGGTATACATACATCCTTCATTATAACAAGACTTTTGGCGATGACGTCACTTCCTTCAAGGGTCGAATGCCAATGGCCAACGCATTTGTGCGATGGCTTCCGGCGTTACGATACCGCGTTAAGGCGTGACGATAACGCATTAAGTCGTGACGACCATGTGATATCACGTGATTATTTAGAGTAATCAGAGCTTCTGAGCTACCTCTCTAGTGCGTTGGAGCGTTAAAATGCGACAGCGTTACTTTATTACGGTTATAATACTAACCCAATACGAAAAACGATGTCGATGTCTAACCTTCAATATGGCATATCGTTGCTTAATGGCGGACGCACGTTTACCAGATACTACGATATGATGCGGCACAACAGGAATATACATGGGTACAAAGAGAACGAGTGGCTGGAAGCCGATGATCCCACTGATGCAGATAATACAAAAGTATGGCATACAAAAAGTCAACATGAAATGCAGTACATTAACGAAAAATGTCAAATATATACATTGTTTGGAAGTGTGCAACTGGGAGATATCTGGTGGCATTATTCCGCATTAATTCTTTTCATGTACATTTTGTGAACTGCAGCAGAAATTTGTTTAGAGTATTGGTTGCTTGGATGTGGGATTGTGCTTATCAAAATTTGCTCTGGAGAGAGTGGACGGACTTCTGGTGGGAGTGAATGAAAGAGATCTCAAATTTCAGCTGAGAAGAAATTGGTTTTCAGTTCCCACTAAATTGTCATCGCATTGCTTGCAGATTCGTTCGGAGCTTTGGATTCCATGATATCGTCCAGTTTCAATTTCTAGCTTATGGCTGCTAGTTCGAAGTTTTGTAAGTGTGTTCCTATGGTTAGGGTTGGTAACACTGTTCAGGTAGTCTTGTGTGTCATATGTTTTGTATATTTGTGATAAGAAAGATTTTGAGTTTTCCAGAAGTTTTGTTTTCTCTTAATTCACTGAAAAAGTAGCTCTGGTTTTGTTCTTCCAGTTTCGATTTTAGTGTTTTGAAAGTCTTTAGTCTGTTGAATTTTGCTCATGGGTTGAGTGAGCTCAGGTGGGGTGGTGTTATTCTTCTGTATTAGTGTCTTGACTGAAGTCTCCAAGTTAAATTTGTTTTGTGGATTTGAATTATAGTAGAGATGTGCATCTTTCAATAGTTTATTGTTGGTGGTAGACACTCCATGGAAATACCTTATCAGTGATGTTGATATATCAAGAAATACTGGAAACAGACCGAGTTCTGCTCGACAGATAAGGGTTGATGTCTGTTTTGAAGTATGAAGTGTGTATTTCGTGAACTTGATTTGCGTTTGTTCTTGTTGAGTTTATTTACATTATATTTACATGATGCAGAGACTGATGCGGAGGCTGTTGAGAGTCTATCCAATGATACTGAGAGCCTACCCACAGACAGCTAGGCTGAACGCTCGGTCACTGATGTGGACAGTGAGGGAAGAATGAGTGGGGAAGAAGACTACCTACATTTTGGGGTCGTATTGTGACAGCAGCCATTGATACCCATGCTTTGGCGATCGTGAACGCCGGGCATGATAACTTGCAAGAAGGCTTACATCCAAATGCGCCCCTACATCAGAAAAACAGCCATGGCTATCTATGAACAGTATAGCCTGCTGCTGCTGCTGTCCCAGGCATTGGCCCATCATGAAAACCAAGCGTCACGTGGACGAGGATATGGGCTTAGCACCCACCGAGAAAATGAAAAAAGCGATCAAAATGCGAAAAGACCTGTTCCAGGATATGTAGCCTCAACGGTATACTATACTGCTCGAAGACGCTTAGGGATTGGCCAGATCAGTGATTGGCATTAAACACGACCAAGAGCGAACATGGCCGAACATTGACGCAACACTACGGCAGTTTATCAAAAGGCGGCTTCTGATTGGAAAAGAGCATTCGGAGATTTGCTAAGGCGGTTTCTGATTGGACAAGACAGGATCATCCTTGAATTGTAAACACACTCATAGCGGTTCCCCCAGCTAGGATATGTCTTTCTTGAGGGGATAAATAAATGTGTAATACGCAATGGTTTATTGTTGTTGTTCTCTTACTGGACTGGGAAATCGGAATAGGGACTGGACTACAGCTATAAATCTACGTATATCTGTGTATGTGTGTGCGTGCATGCGTTTGAGTGTGTGTAGGGGATCTTACTCACCAGCGTTAGGGCGCCAATGAGTTAATATGGGCGTTGGGCATGCCCCACTCACTCAATCGTACCTCACTCATTCAATTTGTACCCTTTGAGCAACAGAGACGGGGAGGGGGTAATTTGGTAGACAGATCCATCATGGGCTCTACCATGGTAGACAGACTCACAGTACGAGAATACCTGAGTTCAGGAGTATCCTATCTGCATCTCCAAGATCCACGAGTCGCCCTTATGGTCCAGTTTATAGGAGGAGGCATGTCGCAAGGTCGCGTCGGAGCGACCGCGCACTTTCTCTACCACTGGTGGCATCACAGATGAGGTCACAGTCAGGTGGACTTTACCCGTGTATTCTACACCACACACGAGCGCTTCAATGCGAGGCCATGCTCGCTATATTTGGAGCGGATATGACCTGTGTCGCTCAATCACGCACATGTGCAACCCGATACTACTCCTCGACTGCCCATGCGTACCATGCCATCATATCCAGTCTAAACCACCTCACTGGTCGTCTACACGCCAAGCACTTCAAGACCAGGTCCTGCACGCCATATCTAGACCAAAAAATACCCACTGAAACGTTCGAATATGCCCCTGTGCACCTCCACATTGCCCACTTTCGCTACTACTCCTCTACTGCATATGCGCACCATTCCGTACTTCCCATCCACACCACCCAAGGGTCCTCTGCGCTCGAATATGCCCTGCATACCTCGAAAATGACCACTTTCGCTACTACTACTCGACTGCGCATGTGCGGCATGACGTCACTGTCCATCCAAGCCACCCGAAGCGTCCTTCACACGTCAATAGCTTCAAGATGAGACCCTTCATAACCCCTTAGGACCCTATGAGTTCACTTAGGCTGATTTGACGGGGGTTGTCCCCAGTTTTAGGTGTTAGGTCCGTTTTTCGCTTTTTTTCCAGGACAAATCTTATTTTTTTTTTCATCTAACCCATGCATCTCGTGATCACCCTCGACAAATGCTTCAAGTTGACTCCCACCTTGACCCCTTATGACGGCCTGTCCAGTCCGTTTTTCCGCATTTTTCTCCTCCAACATCCATCCCAGCAAGTCACCTGATTTAACCGCCCATCATCTAACCGGTCCTGACGAGTGCTCTACGTTGACACCTTCCCGATCACTTAGGCCCAATATTGGCCCACCTAGACCAATTTGACGGCCTGTCCAGTCCGTTTTTCCGGAAAAAATCCCAGTTTTACATCCACCCCAGCCTGTCAAGTGACTTCTCAATCTCCAAACAGGGTTATCGCCCATTCTGCCAGTCGATCGACTTGCAGGAGGGGAGATAGCCCTGTTTGGAGGTTGGTAACTTTCTTGCTATTCTCCAATTTACCCTGGCAACCCCTTCACCGACCATGATCTCTGACCCGTTGGTGACCTTTGACCTTTGTATATCATAATTGAATCCCGTATTTACTGTCATCATGGTTTTCCTTGGAGATATCGTCGTAATGACGTAGTCCATAGTTTCAATTATGTTATTGTTTGATAACTGACTTACTTTGAGAAATCCACCCGAATGCCAGGCGTGAATGTTGTCGGCACGTAGTTTATGCCAGGCCAGTGATTGCCCCCTTGCCATGACATAATATATACTCGTGCTAGCAACTCTTGTGGAACCAGCCCTGTACATGGAACAAAATACATAATATAAATTTAGACGTAGTCCCTTGAATATTCGACTGGACTACCTGTCATTCACAAGAGATATGATTACAGTAGCATCGGGTTACTATTACCGCACTGTTATTATAGGTTCACCTCACGAGCGTATCACGGTACATCCCTCATGCGCCTCAGTTCCCCATCCTCGATGGTACAGATCTATGCAAGAGGACGATTTGTTCTTGGAAGATGTCACTGTAAATTACAGCCAATCAACAAGAAAAGTACGCAGGATTGTTCGAACAATTAGATTACTTGTTTTATGCGACCACGGTATACGATCACATGACAACATTCCACGTTCACTTTGATTGGACAACTTGGTCACGTGATAACGTTTCTCGTCTGGCCTGTCCAAATATACGACAAAATTCTTGAAAGTATTTAAATCAAAGCTCAAGTCTTTCCTACTTAACAATGGTGTACAAGTTGAATACATGTTTTCTTGCCTTGTTTCATATGTAAAAATATTAGTGTACTGTTTCACCTATTACATTCTCATACTAGTATCTGCTAAAATTGTATATACTCCTTGCGACAGAACAAGCCCACTCAGGGTTTATTCCCGCCATTATTACGATTTGAACTTTCTATGTACTTTCTAAATTGGTGAATAAATTCGTTCATTCATTCAAAGTGGGCGGATTGCTGTCTGCTATACTAAATGGGCAAGGTTTTGCCTTTGGCCCAAAAAGAAAGCTTGACATTGATTACAGTTCGCAGGAATTTCACAATCACAGAACGCTGTCGTTGGGGAGTTTCTGAGTAATCTAAGCTACAATTTCGACTTAAAACCAAAACTTTCGCTTGAAAAGTAAAACTTGAATAAAGTTTACTTACAAATCTACCGTATGGTTTGATCGCCATGTCTGTCTGAAATATCCTCCTTCAAAATGATCTTGTAGATTGAGTAGGGCAGTAATCTCTAAATTGAAAAATTTGAAAATCAATTTTCATCTTTCTAAGCTTAAACTTACCTTCAGATACCTTGCTATCGTGTTCTTACGCGATGGATCATTGTAATTACATTACCACACAAGAAAACTTATTGATGCAGATGCATCAATGCCGGCGGAAACGTTTGTAGCTTATAATCTGCGTATTACAAGCCGATTACGTGTGCAACTGGTGAATACAGGTCACGATGCACATTATGGTAAAAAAAACGTCGATTTGTTTGTTTTCCTTAAAGGTTTGACTAATGTAGTTCGCGCAAGAACCCATCTGGAAAGTGTGGGGTTAGCCGGAAGTTAAGTGCTTGCTGGCAAAATGCAAAATGCAAAATGTGAAACTAGGACTTTGAAAGTAATGTTCTCTGGTTGACGTATTAAGTCATTTCATATAGCCTGATGTAAGAGATCGCGCTGTGGCATTATACGGGACCCATCATCAAGCCACTATTTCTTTATTGATGTGTGTCATTGTGAATTAAGCCTAGATCGACTTTCTCTACACAACAATCCGATCCGCGTGTTTTACTGTTTCAAGTTTTTAGTAACTCGCAGTTCAATCTCAAACATTTTGCTGCAGACGTACACATGGTACAGGTGAATAACTTCATCATGTATGGTCATCGATTTGGTCTCTCAGCCATAATAAAATAGTACTAAAGAACATTTATTCGATGAATTCATTATAACAGAATTAATATTAATTTGTTAACCACGAACGGGTGATACAATCCTGTCGTTTTACGATCTAAAACTAGCTGGATCACTCAACGGCACGTCTGTGAAAGTATGGCTCGAGAAAACACCTGTTACTCGTCCAATATCAAGATGGCGGCTCCCATGTTTAGCGAATTCAGAAATCCGGCGGCATGGCCGCCGGAAATAAACAAAAATAGTCCTTGTGGTCCCCAATGCCCATGCGCGAATACCAAACTCCGATCTGACCACGTCACTTCCTTCTTTCCTATTCAAAGGCAATGTGAATAACCCAATAGCGGGGAGGCTGGAAGGGTAATCACAGTATGTGAAGGTATGTTTAAGCTTAGAAATATAAAAATTGATTTTCAAATTTTTCAAATTTCTTACGCTGTAAAACTTACCTTCACATACCTTATTCCTTGGATATCATAGCAGGACGGAGGGAAACAGTGGTCGAACAGAGAAGAAGAAGCAGGGCATAGGCGAAAAGGGGAAAACAGGAGTCAGCAAGATAATTGAGCGCCATAAAAGTATGTAAGATGAGGATATGGCTATCGATATAATCACCTGACCCCGTAAAAGGGGGCACGTGAACAATCTGACAGACACTAGACCATATATCCCCCCCCCCCCCTTCTGAAAATGGGGAGAGCAAGCACTTACCACATGTTTTAAAAACTGGTAAAAACACTAGGAGGTCTAGTGCGAATAGATGAACGGGTCTGCAACGACCTGGGCAGCCACCAGGGTTCCCTGTGTGTAGATGTTCCGTCTCAGCAGCGTCAGATCCCGGAGGTATTTGGACACGAAGGTGACCTGACTCATCCAGTAATAGGCCCTCATGATATCGTGCCCGGATCTATTGGTCCATAGAGGCCAGTATGCCGCCATGGCCCTGACCTCATGGGCGGAGAACTTGGAGAGCGTATAGTAGCCTCTGTCGATATGTCCGTGTACGCCAAAACGAATGGTTTTGGAAAGCCAGGATGATATAGTATTCTTGAATATCTCCTGCTTCGAAGAGGGCCCAAAGGGGATGAAAAGACGAACCCGCCCTGCTCTCTGCTCGTTAACACGTGTTAGATAATAAATGAGAGCTCTACCAGGGCACATGGCTCTGTCGTCGTTAACACCTGCAGACAGGATGTTGGACAGAGCCGGGATGACGAATTCTCACGAAAGTGAGTCGTAAAGGGATTGTTTTTTAGCGACAAATTCCGGGAGAGTTAGTAACGCCACTCAGGTCCACTAAGGGTTATATCTCATAGACCGGGGGTCCAAAGCATGGATTTCTGAAACGCTTGCAGCAGAGGCGAAGGCGAACAGAAACACGGTCTTATAGGAGCGATACTTCATATCGTAAGTGCCGATGAGTTCTAAGTGAGGTTCAGAAAGCTGACAATGAACCAGAACCAAACCCCATTTAGGAAGCTGCGGCGTTGGAGTAGGCCTTTCTACTCGAAAGGAACGCATAAGAGCAGAAAGGTTGACGTCGAGCGATGGGGTGACACCTGCGGACAGTTGAAGTACCCTGGAGGTAGCGGACCAATAGTCGTCGACCGTAGAGGGAACAAGTTGCCTGTCATGGAACAGATACAAAAGGAAGTCTGCTACCTGCTGAACAGAGGCAGTGGTTAGTACAATTCTTCGTTTAGAACACCAGACAACAAAGATCTTCCACTTGTTCTGGTACAAAGCAGTCGTTGATGCTCTTGTGGACCGGACCATCCTTTCGGATGCCTCGACAGAAAATCTAGCCTTAGTGAGCTGATGCTGGCGCACTTGAACGCAGTCAGTTGGAATAACCGAGGGTTCGAGTGGTAAATGCTGGATTTCGGCTGCCGGAGCAGGTTCCACCAAAGCGGCAATTGACGAGGTACGTCTATGAGAAGATCCATCAGGTCTGGAAACCATGGACTTGTGAGAAGATTGCTGGCGGCAATCATGTCTGACCAGTCCAAAGACAGGGCGTCGAAGGCCAGGGCTGCTGGATCCGGAACAGGAAACACATAGACCGGCAGTAGATGGTTCCAACGGGTGGCAAAGAGATCCACGTGTGGAGTCACCCATATCCGAGACATCTGGGATAGGATGTCTTCGTGAAGCTGCCACTCGGTCGAGATTATCTGATTGGGCCTGGATAAGGAGTCTTCCAGGACATTTAGATGACCGGGTATGTGGCGAGCTTGCACTGAAATTCCGTATCTGCCGGTGGAAGTTTCAAAGCTGCACCTTTCTCTACCAACGTGTCCACGGACTTCTGAATCTCCATCAGATGTTCCCGGCGTACTGGGATTCGTGACAGCCTGGGTGACGAAGTCAACCGAGGAGTTTTGGCGAACTTGAGCCGATACCCATGCCGAAGAGTGTTGATCACCCACGAATCTGCCTGGATAGCCTCCCAGTTCTGCCAAAACCGGGATAGTCTCCCACCTACAGAAAATTCCGGAATTGGTGGAACCGGAAATGGCGGCATTGTGCGGGCCAGGCAGATGTTCCTTCTGCATGGCCCGTGCCCTCATTTCTTGGGGTTAGCGGACTTCCCTTCCCGCTGCCATGTTTGTAGTGGCTCCCACTTCGATTTTCAGCCCCAAGATTTCGAAGAGGTACACGCTTCTTGTTTGACCCAGGGCCCGAGGAAGAGCTAGCAGCTTTCTTGGGAGCAGAGGAAGATGACGCAGAAGACTCAGGGGCTGGTCGTTTCCTCTGATTGGGCGCAAAATAGGAATGCGCAGTCCTGGCGGCGGACATGTCATTCTGAAGTACTGGGATCACGCCAGCAAAGAAGTCCCGAGGCCGGGACTGTTCCCTTAAAGATCTCCTGACACTGTCCGGGTTATACGTAGGTAGGGCCTGGAACAGTGAAAGGCGCCTAAGGGGTACAAACATTGCTGACATAAAGACGGAAGAAGCCATTAAGTCAGCGTCTGTACGCGCAGCAGCCGTTCACCAAACGCTATATAGACGATCTTCTCGCTGTGGATAATCGCTATATAAATGACGCAGTGAAGGATATATATCCACCTTCACTGGATTTGAAGGAAACTACAGATAGCCCTACAGGCACATCTTATTTAGATCTCTATCTCTATAAAAATAAAGCGGGCATTCTCTCTCGTCGACTTTATGACAAAAGAGATGATTACAATTTCGACATCGTAAACTATCCATTTCTGGATAGTAATATTCCAGTGGGACCTGCATATGGCGTATACATATCTCGCTTAGTAGCATTTGCTGGATCCTGTGTTAAATGTGATGATTTTAATCAACGTCACAAAACATTGTTGCAGAAACTTATAAAACAGGGCTATTCCATCAAGCGCCTCCACTCAAAGTTTCTCAAATTTGGCGATACATATCGCATGCTGATAGCAAAATACGAACGTAGCGCAAGATCTATGGCGCTACGTTTCGTAACTTGTGTCTAATTCCGCTTAACCCGGGGCTAGGGGCCGTATTAACCCATGTACTTCAAGATCCTCATGGTACTCATATGAACAGTCACAATCAAAGCGTGACTGAGATACATCATTCTTTAGATGACGACTTTACAACGAATATTATGGATTAAGAATACTGATCAGCGATACGGATTTGATATATTTTGGAACATCATGATGTCTTGCCGGCATCATTGAAAACTGTTGACCGCTTCTCTCTTGCAGGAAACAAGCCTATGTTTTTGTATACTATGATTGTCTTTTTGAATTTGGTGCCAATACTGTTATATGGAAAATGGAATAGGTCTTTGGATTATGGACGCGGATATTCTCTAATGGACGACGGCTGGATTATGAATGACGGACTAGACGCTTGTAATTCACCAGGTTGACATCCTCAATGGGAACCGGAACAAAACCAGTTGATGTCTGGGGGTATACGATTAAGAATCGTTCGAATGGCATACATAAACCAATCGAGGTGGGAAGTAATCGCTACCGCCTGTCGAGATTTGTCTTCCAAGAGACAGATCTGACGTTCCGAAAGAGGGATATCTTTCTTGGGCGATGAAACTCCTATAAATTGATCGAATTCCGGCTCCTGAGTAGCAGCCCGATCATGCCAAGGACAGCCATGTACAGAGTAAGACCGGAAGACGGTCTCTCAAGCGGGAATACTCCAGTAGATTTCTTGAACAAAGAACTGGATTGTTGGAGAAGTTGCCTTTGTTCCTGGGTCTTCGAAAGAATAAACGCAGCCCGTATACGATCAGCACATTCGAAGACGGCTCTGGAAGGTGGAAGAGAAGTGCGATGAGAATGCTCTTGTCTAAGCTCAGATATCGCAGTGACTCTTCGCGGTTCCAGTATCGGCGGAGGAGTCATATCCGGAAATAGTTCGTACAGACGAGCCAAAGTATCAGAATAATGGGTCGCTGACAAATCCGGATCGGCATCGGATAAAAAGGCCCGTTTATCTGATTCTGCATCAGCGTTGGTCTTTAGCTCTACTGCATACAAGAGATATCATACATGGGATGTTTCTTTGTTTATAGAGTTGCTTTAATTTTTCATTAAAAATATCTATGTGAAATTTGGCAACACAATATATCAGCAGCATATAGGTATTCCAATGGGTAATAATTGTGCACCCCTGTTGGCTGACCTGTATCTGTTCTCTTATGAATATGACTATATGCTGGCGCTTTCAAAAACCGATCCACTCAAAGCCCGTTCCTTCTCATTCACCAAACGCTATATAGACGATCTTCTCGCTGTGGATAATCGCTATATAAATGACGCAGTGAAGGATATATATCCACCTTCACTGGATTTGAAGGAAACTACAGATAGCCCCACAGGCACATCATATTTAGATCTATATCTCTATAAAAATGAAGCGGGCATTCTCTCTCGTCGACTTTATGACAAAAGAGATGATTACGATTTCGACATCGTAAACTATCCCTTTTTGGATAGTAATATTCCAGTGGGACCTGCATATGGCGTATACATATCTCGCTTAGTAGCATTTGCTAGATCCTGTGTTAAATGTGATGATTTTAACCAACGTCACAAAACATTGTTGCCGAAACTTATAAAACAGGGCTATTCCACCAAGCGCCTCCACTCAAAGTTTCTCAAATTTGGCGATACATATCGCATGCCGATAGCAAAATACGAGCGTAGCGTGCAAGATCTATGGCGTTACGTTTCGTAACTTGTGTCTAATTCCGCTTAACCCGGGGCTAGGGGCCGTATGAACCCATGTACTTCAAGAACCTCATGGTACTCATATGAATAGTCACAATCAAAGCGTGACTGAGATACATCATTCTTTAGATGACGACTTTATAACGAATATTATGGATTAAGAATACTGATCAGCGATACGGATTTGATATTTTTGGAACATCATGATGTCTTGGCGGCATCATTGAAAACTGTTGACCGCTTCTCTCTTGCAGGAAACAGGCCTATGTTTTTGTATACTATGATTGTCTTTTTGAATTTGGTGCTAATACTGTTATATGAAAAATGGAATAGGTCTTTGGATTATGGACGCGGATATTCTCTAATGGATGACGGCTGGATTATGAATGACGGACTAGAGGCTTGTAACTGGATCTGCAGGCGGAAACCTAGGCGCAAACGGTTGCTGCACAAGCGCACTACATTGAGATAGATCGAGTGGTTGCCAAGAATTGGAGCGATATGCAAGGGAGGGAAAAATTGACGACGTCTGGAGACTAAAATGCAACCATGTGACTACAGGACACCTAACATCCAGACCCGAGAATACGGTGGATACTCGGAAGTAGCCTTAATTTCTCAGCCGCGCTTTTATTGCAGCTGTTCATGTGGAGACTATAAAGTATCCACACAGCCCCTAGCACCAGTTTAAGCGGACTTGGATACGCTAGCTCGGGAGCTGTGATGACAGATCAGCTCAAACAGCTCATCTGATGTTAATGGATGAGCATCATGGACGTCTGATGGAGTAAACGCCTTAACATGGTGTAAACTGGTGAATGCAAGAAACAGAGAAAACACTAACCTGAAATGTCCGAGGATCTCAGAAGAACGAGATGGAGGACGTGAGCGTCTTGATGCCACAGGGTGGGGTTGAGAGCCAGCCCACTGCGGAACCGGAAGTGGTGTTGGTGCAGGCGGAGGAGGCATCAACATATCCCGTTGCAGAGCTGCGAAGTCAGCAGATAATCGATTAAACCGATCAGACAAGCTAGCGGGAATAGTTTCGCTGGAGGCGGTACTGCTGGTCCGAAGGCGGAAGTAAAGCAGACCCGAAAGCAGCTGCATCCTGGAACATCGCTGGCCCATGAGGTACAGAGTACCTCACGAGTCAAGGAGAAGGAGAACGGAGGTAAACATCTGCCGTACCGGAAGTCGAACATGACGTAGTACCATAATTAGCAGGAGACATCACACGACGTGGTGCAAGATGTGGTCGAGCTACGGAAGCAACAGAAGGGTATGAAGAAGGCCTATACACCGCCGCACGGACGGGTAAGGGAGAATACGCCGGAGCTGTGTAGATATCGGTCAGTCTGTTAACCATCATCGACGTAACAGGAGAATCATACGTAGTAGCAAGCCTGTAGTAGAAAGTAGCCGACACACATGGGGGAGTATGCGCAGTAGACATCGATGCAGAAGCTCCGGCAAATAACGATGGTACCGGAAGGTACGTAGTTATAGGTTGCAAATACATATCCGATGCAGTCGGATTAGACGTAGACCGGAAGCAGCCAATGGAATTCGGTATACATGGACGTAGTACCGGTTTGCTGGCGTGATGGATGCTGACAACGAGAGTTGCAGCGGAGCCCTCGACAATCTCGGTACGTTCAGTAAACTAAAGAACGAGGAAGAACCAGCAAAACCGGAAACAGGAGTAAATATCACCGACGACCAAGCAGGAAGTGGAGTAATTGTAGTAGATTTTGCAATCATCTTCGCCGCATCCATAGATGGTGATGATTGGGCTCGATTTGCTGATAAATTCTCCGGATGACGAAGTCCCTCAGTTGGGGGGTGGGGGGTTAGTCACAGTCGCCGGATGTGCGATTCTGAATAGCGGGCCCGATGTCGGTAGTGAGGTCGTCGACGATGGGTTGGCAGTCAAGGTCAAGGTCGTCTCGTGCAAAACCTTACCCACAAGACAGTCGCCATTGTGTCCCTCCATCCCAACCCCAACATGATAAGAATTAGCAGGAGGCTACAGACATTTACAACAATCGGAAATGAATGGAGCGTCAAATTATCAACATTCGTATTATGTATGGACATATCAATAGAGGACGACTCATCCGGCTCGTTAACGGTGGAACGAGTCGGGAAGAAGACCCAAGTTCTCGACCCATTAAAGCTGGGAGGCGGCAGAATTACACTGGCATATGAACCGACAAGGCAAGTCTGGAATACGTTGTCGGGCCATAGCTCACATTCGGTACATTTGGCATATTGATCACACCAAACCCCGGACAAGGCGGACAAGCAGAATGCGGATCCGCCGTCGGCTTCGATTGACCACATACGATGCAAAAGTTAGAAGCAATTTTATTCGATTTTTTTCAAAGATTGAATACTTCCAGACGGGTTAAAAGTCCAGGGAGGTAGTATCTCCAAGAATCACAGATGGTAAAATCCCAGGCAATATCCGAGGTAATCTCCGAGGTAATATCCAAGGTGGTATACGAGGAATTCCGTGGTAATCCCAAAGGTAGATCCAAGATTTTTTCGGACAAATTGAGAATCCCGTCTGACCTCCACAGGTTGTAATGTATTCGCGCATGGGCATTGGGGACCACAGGGACTATTTTTGGTTCTGTGGTAATGTAATTACAATGATCCATCGCGAAAGAAGCGCAATATGGTATGTGAAGGTAAGTTTTACATCGTAAGAAATACATTATTGGTGGTCTTCCGACTAGCCACTGCATTCGTTAAGGGCATAGAACAGTGGCCAACACAAAGACACAAACTGCCCACATGTACGCCATGATGTTAAGGCGTTTACTCCATCAAACGTCCATGATGCTCATCCATTAACATCAGATGAGTTGTTTGAGCTGATCTGTCATCACAGCTCCCGAGCCAGCTTATCTAATTCCGCTTAAGCCGGTGCAAGGGGCTGTGTGGATACTTCATGGTCTCCACATGAACAGTTGCAATAAAAGCGCGGCTGAAATACTAAGGCTACGAGAATGTTGAGTGTCGATGAATTCTTTCCTGTAGAGTCATGGAATGTTTTTTCGTCGCCAGATGTCGTCAATTTTTCCCACCTCTTGCATATCGCTCCAATGATAACTACTGTCTGGGAAATGATTCCGAAAATCCAAAAAATGAAACAGCTTTGATATATATTGCCCTCGAGCTTTACAAGTTCATAAAAACTTATAAAGCTATTTTTATTAGTGTCCAGATGTGACATTTAGTTTGGTCTTTCCATATCTATTGCTCATTTCAATACAATTATATACGTTGACCACTTCAACTTCAGACACCGTGTTATCAGATCTACGTATAGTTCACGCATATTTACGCTATATCATATTCACTTCACTCATATTATTCCGTGAAAACAAAGGATAGTCTGTACTCATTTGCGGAAGGTCACCGTCGATATTCGTTGACGTGTTCAAGTAATTACAAATAGGTAAATATGATTTATCCTGCACAGCCAGAAAAATCGAAGCTATCACCCTACCCCAAAAGGGTGATAATGTTTTTATAGACGGCGTTAAGTTAGGGGCAATAAGCCGGTACGGTAAGGCGTTCAGATAGCGAGAGAGGGCGTTGAGACGTAAATACAGGCGTTGACCTCTGAAACTGCCCTTTCTCTACTACTCCCCGAGTGCGCATTGCGTATTACGGCAGTATTCTTCTCTCCAGCGAACGTGATATTACGCCCCTGCACGTCACATTTGGACTCAATATGAGACCTACATCTCCACAAATACTTTCCCAAGTGCCCTTGCTCCACTACTCTACCAATGCTCATACTACAGCGATCAATACCCTGAACACAACGACTGCTCATTCACTCCACCTGCCGACCCTTATGAGCTAGTGTATAAGTGTGTAGGTAGGCATGTGAGATAGATTCTCTTACTGCTGTATCCACACAAAACAATAATGTGAATTTCAATGATTTCGATCATGATTTTTGAACAAAAGAGAAATTAACCTTTGACCTCAGTTTTATTTTGGGATACTTCATCTTCCCCTCATACATCTACTTGTAACGACGTCTGGTGAATAAAAAGCAACCATATGACTCTACAGGGAAGTATTCGTCGACACCTAACATTCAGACCCGAGAACACGGTGGATTCTCGGACGTAGCGTTAGTATCTCAGCAGCGCTTTTATTGCAGATGTTCATGTGGAGACTATGAAGTATCCACACGTCTTCTAGCACCGGCTTAAGCGGAATTAGATACGCTAGCTCGAGATCTGTGATGACAGATCAACTCAAACAACTCATCTGATGTTATGATGAGCATCATGGACGTTAGATGGAGTAAACGCCTTAACATGGGGTAACCTGGTAAATGCACGAAACCTAGGCAAACTAACCTGTAATGTCCGACGTCGTACGGCTTAAATTTTCCACCGAAACAATGAGCCTACATATATTTGTCGAGTGACATGTACAGAGGGCGGGCCTCGAGAAATAACAGTCCACCAGCAGAATCCTACCATATACAGGTATTAAATTGGAGCGATATGCAAGAGGTGGGGAAAATTGACGACGTCTGGTGACTAAAACGCAACAATATGACTCTACAGGGAAGAATTCGTCGACACCTAACATTCAAACCCGAGAAAACGGTGGATTCTCGGACGTAGCCTTAGCATCTCAGCCGCGCTTCTATTGCAGCTGTTCATGTGGAGACTATGCAGTATCCACACGGCCCCTAGCACCGGCTTAAGCGGAATTAGAATCGCTAGCTAATTATTGAGTGTTTCAGCACGGTTGAGTGAAAGGTACATTTGTCAAGTGCAGGTGTTCATTGGGAGATTCTATTATACAAAGCGGGAGAGGAAGGGGTCGTCTGCTCATACAATCGAATAAACACACAAATAAATTACAAGATGGAATTTCTTTCTCAAGTTTAACTGCTGTTTTCGTCGTGAAATTGATTAACAAAGCGACACAAATAGACCTCAATTCAAGTATGTTCCACCGAGTCTGGCTCAGGTGGCAGAATATCTTTCCATTTGAGAGACAACATAAACTCGTCCACTGACATTGGCACGATGACAACTGAGACAACGTGGTTATTTTATGCACAGTTAGTGTGGGAAAACATAAATTTTAGGGCGCGGGCGATTGAGCACGCCTATGAAAACATTATTTCTTAATTTACACAAAGCTTAAATAAGCGAATCCTGTCAGATCAACAGGCGATGGTCCAGGGGCCGCCTAGGCCCCGGAAGCTCCAGGGTCCTAGGTTGCCGTAGATGCGTTCTACGCGTTTTCCCGAAATAAATCTGAAAATAATGTATGTAGATTTAAGGTTCTATTTTCACTTTTGCTTCCCATAAGCACGCCTCGATATTAAAAACTATCACACCTTTTGCCGGACTGCATTTGACTTTCTGGTTTAACATACAAAACAGGCCTATAAATCAAACTACGTTCGTGTCAGTACATATACATATAGAAACCCCAACTTAAATAGTACGCTCACAAAACACATAAATAGATGATGGTCTGTTTAATACACCTATTCTCTTATTACATAATATCCACATTCGTTTATTTTACATGCATGCTCCAGCGGGAAAATTTAGAATTTTTACGCTTGATTTAATGCTAATGGGGTTTGATATCTCACATAATTTTCGTATTTTCAATCTCCGGGCAAAAAGGGGGGAGGGGAAGGGGGGGGGGTGCGTTCGCACCACACGCACCATAGGTAGCGACGCCCTTATAGGGGCAACGTTTTGAAAGTTGTGTCACAGGAAAGAGTCTCTTCTTTTGTGTTTTCTGCATGGATATAGTAATGCCATACATCAAAATGTTCGTTGTGCTGCGGAGAATCCCACCATAACATGTTTGACATGCAGATGAGTAGTAGGAAAAGAGTAAATTGCCTTTCATTTGTGGAGCGCTCACTTCCGGTTGGGTGGGGCGCTGCCCTCAGCCAATCAGAAGCGAGTATTTTGACCGGGTGCATTATGGGACATATCCAAGATGGCGGCGTCTGCCTTGTGGTTCAAGATGGCGGCACGTTTGTTCAAGATGGCGGCACGTCCGGTGTCGAAAACTGGCCATTTTGTCGGGATGTGGTCATCTAGTGTCGAAAACTGGACCCGGTATGGGTCCCGCTAGACGTTTTGGGGTCTAGGTGGGCCACTAGTGGTCCGATGGAGTCGTATGAGGTATCAATGTGAAGCATTCGTCTAGGAGCATCCGAGGGGATGGGTGTGACGTGAAACTGACGTCATTCTGCTGCGCAGTAGACAAAGGATATGGAAATAAACGTTTTGGGATCTAGGGGAGCCCCTAATGGGCCGATGGAGTTGTATGAGGTATCCATGTGAAGCCTATGTGAGGGGGCATCCGCCTGGACTAGTGTCTCGGTCGTGTTCAACATTCTGCGCTTGCGCAGACAGGGAATTGTTGGAAAAGGGTATGGAAATAGACGTTTTGGGGTCTGGATGGGCCACTAGTGGTCCTATGGAGTCGTATGAGGTATCAATGTGAAGGATACGTGAGGGGGCATCCGCCTGGACTAGTGTGTCGTTCGCGTTCAACATTCTGCGCATGCGCAGACAGGGAATTGTGGAAAAAGGGTATGGAAATAGACGTTTTGGGGTCTAGGTGAGTCCCTAGTGGGCCGATGGGGTCGAGTGAGGTATCGTTGCGAAGGATACGTGAGGGGGCATCCGCCTGGACTAGTGTGTCGATCGTTTTCGACATTCTGCGCATGCGCAGACAGGGAATTGTGGGAAAAGTGCATTGGAAGGAACGTTTTGGGGTCTAGGGGAGTCCCTAGTGGGCCGATGGGGTCGAGTGAGGTATCGTTGCGAAGGATACGTGAGGGCGCATCCGCCTGGGTGGATGGGTGTTAGGAATATCGTCATTCTGTGCATGCGCAGGCAGGGAATTGTGGGAAAAGGGTATGGAAATAGACGTTTTGGGGTCTGGATGGGCCACTAGTGGTCCTATGGAGTCGTATGAGGTATCAATGTGAAGGATACGTGAGGGGGCATCCGCCTGGACTAGTGTGTCGGTCGTGTTCAACATTCTGCGCATGCGCAGACAGGGAATTGTGGGAAAAGGGTATGGAAATAGACGTTTTTGGGGTCTAGGTGAGTCCCTAATGGGCCGATGGGGTCGAGTGAAGTATCGTTGCGAAGGATACGTGAGGGGGCATCCGCCTGGATTAGTGTGTAGATCGTTTTCGACATTCTGCGCATGCGCAGACAGGGAATTGCGGAAAAAGTGCATTGGAAGGAACGTTTTGGGGTCTAGGTGGGCCACTAATGGTCTGATTGAGTCGAGTGAGGTATCAATGTGAAGCATATGTGAAGGAGCATCCGCCTGGGTGGATGTGACGTAAAACTGACATCATTCTGCGCATGCGCAGGCAGGCGATAGTGTAGAAAGCAGGCATTTGGAGTTGGGGGGGGGGGTATGTGGGTGTGTGTTTGGGGTAGAGATGGACGTTCCGGGTACATCCGAGTATACACGGGAAAAGTCGGGTAGTTACGGAGGAAGACACGGAGGTGGCCGAAGATGTCACGGAGGTGCCCGAAGAGACACGGAGGTTACCGAAGATGTTACGGAGGTCACCGAAGAGACCCGGAGGTGGGCGAAGATGTCAATTTGTATTTGGGGAATCACGGGGAGATCAGGTGATAGTTCAAGGTCATATTGAATGATAGGAATGCGTGTACTGACCTGTTCATCTGTGGTTTACATCCGGATATAGACCGGAGAGAGAACAACAACAACAACAAGGATGACACTTGAGAGAACAACAACAAGAAGAAGTTATTTTCATATAGTTTATTTTCCCCAATGTTACATCATACCAACGCTGGGGGAGCCGCGTTGGGTATGTTTACAACTCAAAAAGACTCTTGCCCAATCAGAGGCCACCATTTGCATCTGTCATATTCGTTCCTGTCCGTTAGATGTATTCTTGTCCAATCAGAAGTCGCCATTTCAAAAAGTTCCATCTTTGGTCGGTGTGACCTAAGCGTCGTCGGGCAGGCCTGGATATTCTTCGGGCAGCATGTCCTGAAACAGTTGTTTGCGCATTCTGATCGCATTTTCCAGGGCCTCGGTGGGTGGTAGCCCCATAGTCTCTTCCAAGTGACGCTTGGTCTTCATGATGGACCTGTGCGTGGGGTCGCCTTTCATTTCAAGCGGTAGTAAGGTATACTGTTCATAGATCGCCATGGCTGTTTTCCTGATGCGAGGGCGCATTTGGGTGTATGCCTGTTGTAAATTATCCTCTCCGGCGTCCTCGATCGCTGCAGCGTAAGTATTGATAGCTGCTGTCACAATACGATCCCAGAAGGTAGGTTCTGCCTCACTTTCCACGGATGTAGGCTGACTATCTGAGGTCAAGCTCTCCGTATCACTAGATGGACTCTCAGCAATCTCTGTTTCGGTATCAGTCGATACACTCTCAGCAGTCTCTGTATCAGCATCCGCCTCAACGGACTCCTCGGAGTCTTCAATCCCATGTATATTTTTCTGGTGTCGCATCATATCGTAATGTCTGGTGAACGTGCGTTCGCACTCAGAGCAAGTATAAGCCATGTTGACGGTTGAACGTCGACTGTGCGTGTTTTTGGAAATACGCTTGCTTTTATAGACAGTAACGCCCATCAACGCTTAGCTTAACGCTTCAACGCCCTGGTGAATTAGCTCAGAAGCTCTGATTTCCATGGAATTGACTCCAATTCACCGAAATACAGTGACGCCCGTCAACGCCAGTCGTTACGCTTTAACGCCCGTCTCAGCGCCTTAACACACTTTCTTAACGCTTTAACGTCGTTTAATGATGCGTTCGAACAAATGTTTCTTTAGTGCTATTGCTCTGACATACGCCGCTTTTCAGTTCATGCCCGACGCTGTTCTTTCAATTTCCATATGGACTGGGTCCTTATCCAACAATTTCATATGGGTCACGAGGTCGACATACCGCTGACGTAAAGCCCGTCGTAGTCTGGGTGCCAATCTGTTATGGGCTAAAATTGCGGCTTCCTCTTTCGAATACCCTTTGCGTTGAAACTTGTTTCCTGTGGCCTCCAACATCTCGCCCAGCTCGGCGTCCATACTTTCTTTGAACAAATCCTTCCATAGCCTCGAGTTCACATTATGTTCTTCAACCTCGGGTTGGTCCTTCACGGTTGGGTGATATTCCGGGACTGATGGTATGAAGGGGCCCCGCTGTATGGGGGTGGGTTGTTGCTGCTGCCCTACCAGATGTGGACTCGGTGGATGGTGTCGGGATATATGACGTTGCGGTGATGAATCGCCGGGTAACAGGTGGGTCGTCAGCCGACGATCTTCCGGGGTATGGGCTTTTAAATCTACGAACAGGTAGCCGTACGGACGGCTTGTCGCTCCTTGAAATGCCTGCATGAAATGGTCGATGTTCTGAGGATAAATTCGACTACCAAACACACGGATTTGTGCTCTGTCAATGGGGTTGGAGAACAACACAAAGTATTGGCAGTTCAAGGCAATATCTCTGGACGCCTTCCCTTGAGGAAAGAGATTCTGAGTCAAATAGATGACGGACAGATTGCGATGATGGGACCCTTTGGTGAATAGGTCGGCGATTTTCGAATTGTCCTTGGCCGCACTCATCAGATCATCGAGCACTACCACGTTGGTCTGCTCGGAATCGAAGTAATAGGGTTCGTCTATGTCGTGAGGAATTCCTGGGACAAAGCTCACATTCTGTAATCGCGTAGTTTCGTAGGCGGGCTGCCACTGGCTATAACACCAAACAACACGTGTCGGAGCTGGGATTGCCACACCTTCCTCTAGAAACTTCATCACCCAGGACGTCTTTCCACACCCCGTAGGGCCGCTCACCGTCATCGTATAGGGATGTCCTACGCCACTTGGTGGACCTATAGCGGGACTTGGTGGTGTCTCTTGTCTATGCGTTAGACGCATATGTCTGAGCATATTGTCGCGACGAGAGAGTGTCTTTTGACAGAACGGACATGTACTCGACATGGTACCCGGTCAAAGGATGGATACAGACTGAGGCTAATGGTGTACAAACGACCTTATATGACCACTCACTCACTCACTCACCGTCGTTAATGCGTCCATGCGTTAAGACGGGCGTTGGGGACGCCTCACGGGCGTTTTGCACGCCTCACTCACTCACTCACTCACTCACACGCGCGAGGGCGTCAACGCCCGGTGGTGGTGGTGGAGCTCCCGTGTGGCAGAGCTCTTGGATCGGAGCTCTTGGAGCTCAAAGCGTGTGGAGCTCAGAGCTCGGAAGTGACATTTGCATATGACCTCTGTGAGGTCACTTCCGCTGCCGTTCACGTGACCGGAACTGACCTTTGACCCCTGCGCGCAATTTTATCCGGTATTGTTAGCGCGCGCGCGCAGGGGTCAAAGGTCAGTTCCGGTCATGTGAACGGAAGCGGAAGTGACCTCACAGAGGTCACATGCAAATGTCACTTCCGAGCTCTGAGCTCCACACGCTTTGAGCTCCAAGAGCTCCGATCCAAGAGCTCTGCCACACGGGAGCTCCCACCACCACCACCGGGCGTTGACGCCCTCGCGCGTGTGAGTGAGTGAGTGAGTGGGTGAGGCGTGCAAAACGCCCGCGAGGCGTCCCCAACGCCCGTCTTAACGCATGGACGCACTAACGACGGTGAGTGAGTGAGTGGTCATATAAGGTCGTTTGTACACCATTAGCCTCAGTCTGTATCCATCCTTTGACCGGGTACCATGTCGAGTACATGTCCGTTCTGTCAAAAGACACTCTCTCCTCGCAACAATATGCTCAGACATATTCGTCTAACGCATAGACAAGAGACACCACCAAGTCCCGCTATAGGTCCATCAAGTGGCGTAGGACATCCCTATACGATGACGGTGAGCGGCCCTACGGGGTGTGGAAAGACGTCCTGGGTGATGAAGTTTCTAGAGGAAGGTGTGGCAACCCCAGCTCCGACACGTGTTGTTTGGTGTTATAGCCAGTGGCAGCCCGCCTACGAAACTACGCGATTACAGAATGTGAGCTTTGTCCCAGAAATTCTTCACGACATAGACGAACCCTATTACTTCGATTCCGAGCAGACCAACGTGCTAGTGCTCGATGATCTGATGAGTGCGGCCAAGGACAATTCGAAAATCGCCGACCTATTCACCAAAGGGTCTCATCATCGCAATCTGTCCGTCATCTATTTGACTCAGAATCTCTTTCCTCAAGGGAAGGCGTCCAGAGATATTGCCTTGAACTGCCAATACTTTGTGTTGTTCTCCAATCCCATTGACAGAGCACAAATCCGTGTGTTTGGTAGTCGAATTTATCCTCAGAACATCGACCATTTCATGCAGGCGTTTCAAGGAGCGACAAGCCGTCCGCACGGCTACCTGTTCGTAGATTTAAAAGCCCATACCCCGGAAGATCGTCGGCTGACGACCCACCTGTTACCCGGCGAGGCATCACCGCAACGTCATATATCCCGACACCATCCACCGAGTCCACATCTGGTAGGGCAGCAGCAGCAACCCACCCCCATACAGCGGGGCCCCTTCATACCATCAGTCCCGGAATATCACCCAACCGTGAAGGACCAACCCGAGGTTGAAGAACATAATGTGAACTCGAGGCTATGGAAGGATTTGTTCAAAGAAAGTATGGACGCCGAGCTGGGCGAGATGTTGGAGGCCACAGGAAACAAGTTTCAACGCAAAGGGTATTCGAAAGAGGAAGCCGCAATTTTAGCCCATAACAGATTGGCACCCAGACTACGACGGGCTTTACGTCAGCGGTATGTCGACCTCGTGACCCATATGAAATTGTTGGATAAGGACCCAGTCCATATGGAAATTGAAAGAACAGCGTCGATGTTGAAAACCTCGGGCATGAACTGGAAAGCGGCGTATGTCAGAGCAATAGCGCTAAAGAAACATTTGTTCGAACGCATCATTAAACGACGTTAAAGCGCTAAGAAAGTGTGTTAAGGCGCTGAGACGGGCGTTAAGGCGTAACGACTGGCGTTGACGGGCGTCACTGTATTTCGGTGAATTGGAGTCAATTCCATGGAAATCAGAGCTTCTGAGCTAATTCACCAGGGCGTTGAAGCGTTAAGCTAAGCGTTGATGGACGTTACTGTCTATAAAAGCAAGCGTATTTCCAAAAACACGCACAGTCGACGTTCAACCGTCAACATGGCTTATACTTGCTCTGAGTGCGAACGCACGTTCACCAGACATTACGATATGATGCGACACCAGAAAAATATACATGGGATTGAAGACTCCGAGGAGTCCGTTGAGGCGGATGCTGATACAGAGACTGCTGAGAGTGTATCGACTGATACCGAAACAGAGATTGCTGAGAGTCCATCTAGTGATACGGAGAGCTTGACCTCAGATGGTCAGCCTACATCCGTGGAAAGTGAGGCAGAACCTACCTTCTGGGATCGTATTGTGACAGCAGCTATCAATACTTACGCTGCAGCGATCGAGGACGCCGGCGAGGATAATTTGCAACAGGCATACACCCAAATGCGCCGTCGCATCAGGAAAACAGCCATGGCCATCTATGAACAGTATACCTTACTACCGCTTGAAATGAAAGGCGACCCCACGCACAGGTCCATCATGAAGACCAAGCGTCATTTGGAAGAGGCTATGGGGCTACCACCCACCGAGGCCCTGGAAAATGCGATCAGAATGCGCAAACAACTGTTTCAGGACATGCTGCCCGAAGAATATCCAGGCCTGCCCGATGACGCTTAGGTCACACCGAGCAAAGATGAAACTTTTTGAAATAGCGACTTCTGATTGGACAAGAATACATCTAACGGACAGGAACGAATATGACAGATGCAAATGGTGGCCTCTGATTGGGCAAGAGTCGTTTTGAGTTGTAAACATACCAAACGCGGCTCCCCCAGCGTTGGTATGATGTAACATTGGGGAAAATAAACTATATGAAAATAACTTCTTGGTGTTGTTGTTCTCTCAAGTGTCATCCTTGTTGTTGTTGTTCTCTCTCCGGTCTATATCCGGATGTAAACCACAGATGAACAGGTCAGTACACGCATTCCTATCATTCAATATGACCTTGAACTATCACCTGATCTCCCCGTGATTCCCCAAATACAAATTGACATCTTTGCCCACCTCCGGGTCTCTTCGGTGACCTCCGTAACATCTTCGGTAACCTCCGTGTCTCTTCGGGCACCTCCGTGACATCTTCGGCCACCTCCGTGTCTTCCTCCGTAACTACCCGACTGTTCCCGTGTATACTCAGATGTACCCGGAACGTCCATCTCTACCCCAAACACACCCCCACATACCCCCCAAAATGCCTGCTTTCTATACTACGGCCAGACTGCGCATGCGCAGACTATTGACAACGAACGAAACACTGGCCCAGGCGGATGCCCCCTCGCGACAGCTTCAAAATAAGACATCATACGACACCATAAGATCATTAGGGGCTCACCTAAACCCTAAAACGTCTATTTCCACACCCTTTTCCCACAATTCTCTGTCTGCGCATGCGCAGAATGTTGACAACGGCCGAGACACTAGTCCAATCGGATGCCTCCTCACATATGCTTCACATTGATACCTCACTCAACTCCATCGGCTCATTAGTGGCTCACCTAAACCCCAAAACGTCTATTTCCATACACTTTGTCTATTGCGCATGCGCAGAATGACGATATTCCAACCCCACATCCACCCAGTCGGATGCCCACTCACATAGGCTTCACATTGATACCTCACTCGACCCCATTCAATTCAATTCAATTCAATCGGTCCACTAAGGGCCCACCTAGACCCCAAAACGTCTATTTACATGCCCTTTGTCGACCGCGCATGCGCAGAATGACGATATTCCAACCCCACACCCGGCCCATCGGATGTCCCCTCACATAGGCTTCACATTGATATCTCATACAACTCTATCGGCCCATTAGGGGCTCCCCTAGTTTCCAAAATGTCTATTTCCATACCCTTTGTCTACTGCGCATGCCACGTCACACTCATCCCCTCGGATGCGCCTTCACGAATGCTTCACATTGATACCTCATACGACTCCATCGGACCACTAGTGGCCCACCTAGACCCCAAAACGTCTAGCGGGACCCATACCGGGTCCAGTTTTCGACATTAGATGACCACATCCCGACAAAATGGCCAGTTTTCGACACCGGACATGCCGCCATCTTGAACCAGAAGGCAGACGCCGCCATCTTGGATATGTCCCATAATGCACCGGGTCAAAATACTCGCTTCTGATTGGCTGAGGGCAGCGCGCCACTCAACCGGAAGTGAGCGCGCCACAAATAAGAGGCAATTTACGCTTTTCCTACTACTAATCTCATTTGATCTGTAGTACTCAGGGGGTCATGTCTTTTTTACATTAAAGTTTGAACCTTGATAATCATCTGGTTGTGTAATTGGTTAGGTCTTACTCTGAAGCAAATAGTTGACCAGGTAACTAGTTGTGTACTGGAGCATTTATGGTTTGCATTGGTCTGTAATTAACTGATTACTCGACTTAGATCTACATTGATAATCATCGGGTTGTGTTATTGGGTAGGTCTTACATGTACCCTGAATTAACTAACTGCAAGATGTAGGTTATTACATGCTATTTATAAGAAAATCTGATTAAATTGAATTTGCTCATGGGGCTCTGAATGTATCTGAGTCACGCTGGAATGATGTATTGGTGTATTTGACCGTTGATATCATGACTATATATATGATTTGTTTCCCTCCCGAGAATGTTGCATAAGTCCCCCGGGAAACTAGTTGTGTGCTGGAGCATTAGTTTGCATTGATCTGTAATTAACTGATTACTGTACATGTACATATACCCCCAACA